>JAXGGA010006512.1:0-69418 GCA_038373865.1 Uloborus plumipes
TACAGCCCCCCAGTCCTATCAATCATATTTAGTAAAACATTCTTGACACTGTAACGTTTAAAACTAAAAAAAAATCACTGTTCTACGACAAAAATTGACCGAGTTATGACGTTTTCAAAAATCAAGATTTTGAAGGATTTCGCATACGGTCCCTTAAGCGAGCTCTCGATGACGTCATGAAACAATGCAAAATCTTGATTTTTCAAAACGTCATAACTCGGTCAATTTTTGTGGTGGAAGAGTGATTTTTTTTTAGTTTTAAACGTTACAGTGTCAAGAATGTTTTACTAAATATGATTGATAGGACTGGGGGGCTGTATAAAAATTTAAATTTCGTAACTCTTTCAAAATTTGATTTTTTGAAAAACATTGAATAGACCCAAAATTCCTTTCATAATTTGGAAATTTTTTCCTAAATAAACTATATGCTTATCTCTAACGGTTTAGAATTTAGCTATTGGTCCACGATTGGAGTGGACACCCTGTATAGCTGGAGAAATAAGTGATCAATTGTTCTTTAACTTTAGTCATACAAAATATAGGCTTCACCGAACATTTCCAAGTTGAAATTAAATTACCCTTGCATTTGGGGGACGATAAGAAGGGGAGTCGAAAGAATAACCGCTTTTTGACCATAACTCTTTGAAAATAGCTCGGAATAAGCTATGCATTTCAGTAATTAATTAGCATACTATGTATAATTACTATACAAATTCAAATGAACGCACCACTCTTACTTCCGAAGATATGAAACATTTTTAAAAAAACGGCAATTTTATTTGAAGGGTTTTTGCTCATAACACGCAGAGTTTTTGATCAAACCTTATCAAAACTTCAGGAAAGATGACAAAATACAAGAGAAAGAACATACTAAAACGGTTTTTAAAAATATTAAAAATCCGATGAGATATGAACGTTAAAAGGAAAAAAAATTTCACGGCGCATGCGCGAAAGACAGAAATTTATAACTACAAACATATTGTAGCCTGGTAAATACTGCATCTTATAAAAAAAGTTCCAGTTGAATATCATGAAAATTGAAAAAGATATCAGCGGTCTAGTGAGCTGTATTTCATTCATTCGCAGACAATACATACATAGTGAGAGTCTGTCCACAAAGAGCTATTTTTAAAATAAAGGTTATTTCGTCATCGTTCAAAATCAACGTTTCAGGGGGTCTCCGTATACTTTTGGCCACCTACTTATAAGGTCTTTTTGGCCGAATGGGCGAAATGTGACTTCTATGCCAAATATAAATTTTTAAACGGTATACAATTTAACATTGAAAAATATGCTCGATTGTCCCCACACTATTTGTGAACAACCCCTCTCCATTTATGAATTGACTGCAAATGAATGAATTACAGCTCACTAGATCGCTGATATCTTTTTCAATTTTTACGATATTCAACTGGAACTTTTTTTATAAGATGCAGTATACACCAGGCTACAATATTTTTGTAGTTATAAATTTCTGTCTTTCGCGCATGTGCCGTGCAAAATTATTTCCATTTAACGTTCATATCTCATCGGATTTTTAATATTTTTAAAAACCGTTTTAGTATGTTCTTTCTCTTGTATTTTGTCATCTTTCCTGAAGTTTTGATAAGGTTTGATCAAAAACTCTGCGTGTTATGAGCAAAAACCCTTCAAATAAAATTGCCGTTTTTTAAAAAATGTTTCATATCTTCGGAAGTAAGAGTGGTACGTTCATTTGAATTTGTACAGTAATTATACATAGTATGCTAATTAATTACTGAAATGCATAGCTTATTCCGAGCTATTTTCAAAGAGTTATGGTCAAAAAGCGGTTTTTCTTTCGACCCCCCTTTTTATCGTCCCCCAAATGCAAGGGTAATTTAATTTCAACTTGGAAATGTTCGGTGAAGAATATATTTTGTATGACTAAAGTTAAAGAACAATTGATCACTTATTTCTCGAGTTATATCTAAAAATGTAAATTTTTGAAAGTGTCCGGATACTTTTGGCCACCTAGTGTATCACTTGAATGCAAAAATAAGGAATTTCTGTAATTATTATACATTAGTAAATAGACCTTTAAAAATCACAGAAAACTGTTAAACTTAGGGCCATGCTCCACATCGACGTAAAGCAGAAAAAATAGGCAGAAGCGTAAAATGGATTCAATGGTGTTCCTATGGAAAGTACCCGGATTTTCGGTTTCTGCCTTCAGTTTCAGTCGCGTTTTACGCTGATGTGGAGCATGGCCCTTATTCCCGTTAATGTAAAAAAGTGACATAAAATGTTTTTGTCAGTATTTTTTGACTAAGGAAACTTTTTTTCATGTGACTGGTAAAAATATTTGACGACTGGATAATTTTTTAACCGGACTAGCGCTGATCTACCGAAACAGCGGTTAAAAATCTCTAGTAAAAATAATAGTCCAGTCAATGAGTGCTCAAAATAGGGGTGTAGAGTGCGAGGAATATGCGAAAGTTTTTGACTCCAGAATATTGTTAGGGGTAGCTAGTAAATAAACATACTGAAAGTCCTCGACCCTGAGGGGTGAGCTAAAGGTGGGAGGGAGGGGGAAAGCAAATTTTGGGTCTCTCGAAAAATCGCGGAAATGGTGGGAAAAATGGGTTTAAAATAAAAATTCGAGCTAAATAAACTTTCTATAACAGTGTTTCTACACGTATTTGTCGAATTTTCAATAATTTTCCGGTGGTATCTAGTGAAAAAAAAATAATTTTCGGAAAAACGCGCTTTTTTTTTAAAAAACATTTACGCCTAGTGCAGGTCATTTTTCCTTATAAATGTTATTGACAAAGTTGTAGAACTTTGAATTTCCTTTAATTTGATATGCTACTTTGCTACATTTTATTAAACCAATCGAAAGTTATAGAGTTTTAAACACGCGCCTTCATGCTAAAAATAGAGAACTTGCCATTCACAAAAATCAAACTGACGCGAAAAGGGATCGCGCGCTTCCTCTTTTTTCAATGAACTCGACAATTCTGATTGGAAATGAAGAAGTTGTAATGAATTACAACAACACAAATGTTGTCACCCTTCGGGGGGTGAGGGGGATTCCTGAAATTGTGACAGTTTGTGAAAAGGGGGAGGGAAATTTCAGGAATCCCCCTCACCCCCCGAAGGGTGACAACATTTGTGTTGTTTTAATTCATTACAACTTCTTCATTTCCAATCAGAATTGTCGAGTTCATTGAAAAAAGATGAAGCGCGCGATCCCTTTTCGCGTCAGTTTGATTTTTGTGAATGGCAAGTTCTCTATTTTTAGCATGAAGGCGCGTGTTTGAACCTCTATAACTTTCGATTGGTTTAATAAAATGTGGCAAAGTAGCATATCAAATTAAAGGAAATTCAAAGTTCTACAACTTTGTCAATAATATTTATCAGGAAAAATGACCTTGGAAGGCACTAGGCGTAAATGTTTGAAAAAAAAAAGCGCGTTTTTCCGAAAAACATTTTTTTTTTCACTAGATACCCCCGGAAAATTATTGAAAATTCGACAAATATGTGTAGAAACACTGTTATAGAAAGTTTATGTAGCTCGAATTTTTATTTTAAACCCATTTTTCCCGCCATTTCCGCGATTTTTCGAGAGACCCAAAATTTGCTTTCCCCCTCCCTCCCACCTTTAGCTCACCCCCAGGGTCGGGGACTTTCAGTATGTTTATTTACTAGCTACCCCTAACAATATTCTGGAGTCAAAAACTTTCGCATATTCCATGCATTCTATAATGTATTCATTGACTGGACTATAATAATTTGGTTCAAAGTTACTTTTGGGATTGATTTTGAAACTAACTTTCAATTTTTTTTTTCAAAATCAATATCGAAAGATGAGCGATTAATAGATCAAAGAAAACAATTATTATTCTTGATTGATTTTTTTCGAAAATATTTAACTAATCCATTATCTTTAAGATACGTCATTTTTTAACCGAAATCTTTAAACAATATTATTCAAAAATATAAATGAAATGAACTAAAACGCAGCACATAACTGTTTTTTAAGATACTACACCCCCTGGAGAAAAAAGCATGATAAATTTATGCAACCACGGAAAACTTTGACTTAAGGTAGTAGACTGGTAACTTGGGTTCAAAAAATCGAAAAATCATTTTTTGCTTAATTTGAAAGTACAGTGTCTTGAGAATTTACTGTGAAAATTTCAGACAGAAATTCGAAATATTTCGGGATATATAATGAGTTTCCTAGAGCGCCTCGGAGTTTGTTGTTGAACTTTAAACGCGTTTTTCTCAAAACATTGTTTTTCTGGTCGGCCTGGGTCCTAACTTTTTTTCTACTGAACCGATTGCTTTCAAATTTTAACAGGCTGTTCTACACACTTTTAGTTCTCGTCGGTACTAACGAGAATTTTTTTCACCTCTAACTTTTTATTTTGCAACCCTTTCTTTGCTAAAATAAAAGGACTTTTTTTTTTAAAGTCCGCCATTTTTAACCGACGAAAACACGGAGGAGGTTCTGTAGTCAACTGGTATACATTTTTTTAATGTATGATCACGCATAACTTTTTACTGAATAGTCCAATTTGGATAAATTTTTTTTGTTTGAAAGGGTACACCTTCCTGGTGGTCTCATGGTCCCATGATGCGGGGTTTGAGAACAGTAATTATGGAAAACAGTAAATTTCATGTAATTTCCCCATTAAATAATGATTAAATTTTTAAAACTCAATTTTCGAAGGCTTTCATCATTAACCGACTAAAACACGGAAGAGGTTCTCTAGTTGACCGGTATATATATATTTTTAAATGTATGACCACGCATAACTTTTTACAGAATAGTCCGATTTGGATAATTTTTTTTTGTTTGAAAGGGTACACCTTCCTGGTGATCCTATGGTCCATGATGCGACGTTTGATAACGGTAATTATGGAAAACAGTAAATTTCATATAATTTCCCCATTACATAATGATTAAATTTTGAAAACTCAATTTTCGAAGACTTTCATCAATCCAATCTAGTATTTTGTGTATCAATTCAACTCCAGGGCAGATAGCTGGAACTGCTAATATCATTTCCGCGTTTTGTATTGAATATTCAAGGCTCATCTTAAGCCTTGTAATGTGGTCTCATGGTCCCATGATGCGGGGTTTGAGAACGGAATCATGAAGAAATTCAGAATTCCGTTCATGCGCATACTCTTTGCGCATTATGAACGGAATTTCATGCGCACACTCTTAGCTATGTCGCTCGCCGATAGAGTGGCTTTACGGTAAAGACGCTGGGCTCTCATTGGCAAATGGCAAGAGCACCAGTTCGATCCTCGAGCGAGTCGGTGAATTTTCAAGCTGGAGAAAAAAAATGCAGCGTCTACGTTATACGATTATGCTGCATGAAAACCGCAGTTTTACTGATAGAAAATATTTAGTCCTGATTTCCCTAATTTTTTAAAAAATATATTTCCAGGCTCCAATCAGGTCCCATCACCTTAAGTTTTAAAGGTTAAATTTAGTGATGCACTAATAATGAATGGGCAGTAAATGGCCACTTTGCAGATTAACCTGTCGGCCAGTTTTATCCGTATAATCGGCTGAAAACTTGTATTTTAAACATGCTTTAATTAAATTCCAGAACTTAACACAATTTTTTTAGTGGCAATCGTTTAAATTTTGGACGCGTTAATAAAGTGAGATGAAGCGTCATGATGGCAACACGACACTCTTTCGGGTATACATTTACACTGAAAATAGTGAAATAAAAATTAAATTTTATAAAAAAAAAAGTAAAACCGACTTCAAAAACGCAGCTGAAAATTGCTCTATAAAGTAAAAAATTAATTTATTCTTTGAACACTATCGATACTACTTTTAAACATGAGTTTCGAAGTCGGTGCCGAAACAGTTAAAAAAATCATTCGTACCCATTGATTGTACCATTTCATTGACTTTTTCTCTCAAACAACACTTGAAATTGATTATGAAACATTTATGGTTGTTTTTATTATGAAACATGTAACCGAAGAATGGGCACGAATGATTTTATTAACTGTTTCGGCATCGACTTCAAAACTCATGGTTAAAAGTAGTATCGATGGAGTTCAAAGAATAAATTTATTTTTTACTTTTTAGAGCAATTTTTAGCTGCGTTTTTGAAGTCGGTTTTACTTTTTTATATAAAATTTTATTTTTGTTATTTACCCTTGAAATATAACTTCAGTAGTTCCGACCAAAATGACATGTCTATAGATTAAGAATAATCAAGAATATTTGATTTCAGATAACATCAAGAGCCAAAATCACCTGGGACACCCACGTGCATTTTTTTTTGAGGTTCCAACTTCGAATGACAATAATGATAGTAATAAACTATTAAATTTTTTCAAATAATTTTTTTTTATATTTTCAATATGTAAATAAAAACACTTAATATTCAAGAAAATTCATTTTTATTTTCCTATAAAAAACCACCCTCCAAAGAAGTCATGAAAATAGGCATAAGTTACCAGACTACCTACCTTAAGAAAAATTAAATTTCTCTTTACAGATTGAAAAAGATGTTTTTGAAGAAGCATTATTGAGACCACAGAGAGAAAATTTCGTTGATTTGTTTTTAAGACAAGGTTTTAAAATACATAAATATCTTACACCAAGAAGACTTATTCTTTTGTTCAAGAAAGCAAGGTACCAAGAATTTTTCCAGTCTGTTTGCTGGGAAGGTGCACTTGGATACGGACCGGTAAGTATTTAAAAGATAGTTTTTAGCTTTCTATGTTTCAATTTTTTTGGAATAACTATCCTTTTTTAAATTTAAAAAATCATTTGTACGTTTTTTTTATTCTTGCTTTTTAAATGCAAAAATATTCATACATTTCTTCAAAATTGTCCGTTCGCAAAATATATATTTTAATTCTTCATTAACTTTCTGGCTTGTTATGTTTTAAAATAATGAAACTCAGAAGAATATAACTCTGGGGAAGCATATGCAAATTTTAAGAAATACATGAGTAGATTTGTTTCCACTGATCGTATTCAAACGAAACAACAAATAGTTTTAAAACAATTTTAAGTCTTCCTAATACATTGGACGCTGGTTAATTGAATCAGTGGGTAATTGAGTTAGGCGTTTTAATGAATCAAATCTTAAGGAACGAAACAAAATCCAACTTTATTGAAGTAGTCGCTTTAATGATATTTTAATGCATTTTATGTGCAAGTAGCCTTTTAACAGTGCGCGTACAATATCATTTTGTAGTTTGATTGAAGCGTCTTTTTTCTTTTTGATCGATTTTTTTACAATTGTTTTTCTTCCACTATGTTTGAGTTTAAACGAAATATTTTCACAAATTGTTGATGATTCGCACTCGCATACTTTTGTGTTTACGATTACGCAATTTTGTAACTAGAATACTTGCTACCGAAAGCTCAACAGCACCAAAATAGGTACATCAAAACCAAGCAACAAAATAAGGCACCTTTGAGATGCACGAATAGCTTTCATATTGCTTATTCAGTTCTTTAAAAATTAAAAAAATAATTTATATCAAAAGGAATGTCATCCCAAATAGAGATACAAAAATAATTTGCAAATTTTGATTCTTCGTTCTAGGAGTTCCATTATTCAAACTTTTTTTCAAGCAAATTAACAGAAACAGAGCTGAAATTGTTCGGTGTAGTACAATTTTTAGACTTAAGTTTGAAAATGTGTGTATAAAAGCCCACTCCTATTGATAGAAATGTATTTTATTCTCCGTTCTTTATTCAATGTTTATCTTTGATTTTTTAAGCATCTCTTTCTTTTCGCCTTTAGGTATCAAATCTTACCAAAAACTTTATCGAAACGGACTTGAACTGGCTAATTGAAAAAACTACAACCTTAGAAAACTTCATCAATTCTCAAGAGCTGTCTTTGAATGCTATGGGAATGTATAACACAGATCCTGCTGCTGCTGAACGCAAAGCGAAGGTCTTGCTCACTTTTTGGGCAACATTCACAAACCGCATTACTTTGGCGAAGACCTTGTGGAAGCACGCTGATCAGCCTATTCATTTGGCTCTCGTCCTTTCCATGATAACAGAGAGATTGGCGATTTATGTAAATGATGCTTCATTAAAAACGGAAATGGAAGAATCTAGCAGGTAAGTTACATTATCTTTTTGTTACATAGAGGCTTCGGCGTAATGAATAGTAAAATATAAAAGGGACATAACTTCGAAATAAATTGAAAATTTTATTGAAACAAACATTGAAAACAGATAAAAATGTGTGTTATTTCGCATACCATACATGGCATTCCTTGGTTTTGAATATGACACCATAATGATGGTGGCTATCACAACCAGAGCTTTTCTCCAGGCGTCAACTGAAAGCTTTCATCATCCGATTCAGCATGTTTAATAGGATATTCTCCACAGCTGTACGCATCCTTTCCTTGAGAGTACACGTTCTCATACCGTGGCTGAACTTAAGGAAACTATTGTACAGTTACTGAGGAGATCCCATTGAGCGTGAATCAGGTAGTGCAAGCTTTCGTTTGACGCCTGGTGAAAAGCGTTAATCGTGATGACGACTATCTCTATGGTGTCATATTCAAAATCAAATAATGGCATGTATGGTATGGTAAATGGTATACATTTCCCATTTTTTTAACGATTTGTTTCAATAAAATTTTCAATTTGTTTCGAAGTTAGTTTCAAATTAATATTCCACTATTCATTACGCCGGACCCTGAACTTATTTCTAGTTTACTTGAGAAGATTGATTTTTATGTGTTTCAGAGATTTCGCAGACATTGCCACTTCTATGTTAGATGCATGTTACTTGGACACCCCCAGTAAAGCCTTTGACGTTCTAAACGAGGAAAGTCCGGAATGGTCTTATAAAACTGCAGTGGATATCGCTGCTCAAGCCCAGAACAAAAGGTTTTTGTCTCATATCTGTTGTCAAAAATGGCTGACTCATGAGTTCTTTGGAAAAGTCAAAATCAGAGATCTGTCATGGGGCATTTTTACTATTCCAACAAGCATAAAGGTATGCACCAGACTATTTTTAATTTCCAGAATATAAATTTTTCTTCTTTTAAGTTAAAAGATTGTCATTCATGTTAAGTTGAAAACGGATTGCCGCACATCTTTCGTAAATTTTAAAATTATTCCAAACATATATTAGCTTGAAGTTTACAAATACCTTTGTGCTATAGATGTACAGAAAAACAACGTTACGAATGCACAAATGAGCAGGGATACTGCAGACACGTGTTTCGGCGTTACAAGAAACGCCTTTTTCAATGCAAAAAAGTTGTGAGTTTATGGATGCACTATTTTCAGGTTTTGCTATGTGCTTTTCTTATATTCCCAATGTATGGATGGACAATTTTCCAAACGAAAGAGTGCACCCTTCCCGATGAAGATAAAGATATAATAGGTAAGTTCTTGTGTTTTTCACCATCACATATTAGTTATTCTTTGGAAAATAGAACCAGCAAGACTTTTTGATTTACCTTTTTAGAAACATAAACCTCTCATTGTAATACGATGCAGAGTACTAGTGATACATACACGATTCAGAGGGACGTATTGCGGCCGGAGCTGTAAACACACAAGTTGTGAGATGTAAAACATCATTCTAATGTTTTCAGCGTACGAAAACACCGAATATACCTTTTTTGTAAAGGTCGAGACTAGCGGTCGCCACTCGGCAGTGGCGACTGAAAGAAAAGTTTAGGTTGGTCGCCAAACTGGCGACCTACTTTTTGTCACTGGATAAAAGTACAACATACCGATGCATGAAAAGAAATTGCGATTATGAATAGAAAATGGCGGACATTAATCAAGCGATCACCATTATAAACGTTTGAGAAAGGTTATGCATTTTCATGGAAATAATTACCTCATACACTTGCATATAAAGTGAGCAATTTAGTGCAACAAAAAAACTTCCAATTTGAGAGATCGCGGGACAAAATTGTTCAAAAAATTCCCTCAAACAATACTTGAAAATCTAGGCATAAATGTAATATTACTTTTGTTAGATTGAAGTAGAGTGGGATTACTCTTTTGGAACATGGTTCAAAGTGGCCACCAACAATGTCAAAGTGGCCACTAACTTTTCTGGGTTTACTGCCCACTATCAAATATTGTATTAATAATCTCAAGCTTTACTTTTTTGCATTAACTTCATTTCCTTTTCGCATCTTTTAAAAGGTGTAAACGCCAGTCAGTAAATAAACAGTATTAACTACAGCTTCGAATGAGCTTCTTTCGTTCATCTACGGCGTACTTGCGTGATGTAATGAGATAACAGCGAAAGAAAGTGGCCGAATTTTCTATATTTTCAATTATAAATTAGTGAGAGAGAAAGGTTGTACATGGTTTTTTTAAGGAACAATTGAGCTCTTGCAATACTTCACAAGTATGAGTTGACCAAAAGTAACATCTACTTATATTAAAAACTGAGTATCTTTCTAACTATCTTTCTTTCTATCTTTCTAACTATCTTTCTATGTCACGCTTCTTTCTCCTGAACGCCAATGAACTGAAAGTCGAGCCAGGTACCGATAGATAGGTAATTTTTCAAGCTTCATTAGTTTCAATTCATATAATTATACGATTTTAATTAGCGAAGATATCAATTAATAAGTAGTCAAGTTTAAAGCGATTAAGCCTAATAAATGATTAAATATGAAATCCATTCTTGCATTGCAAAACGTGGTTGCCATGCCATGAAACAATAATAAAAATGAAAATGAGAATATTGAATGAAGGCTTAACTAAATCAAACACGAAACTCATAAGCGGGCGACTTTCATAGTATTTTTATCGCTAGCTACTTGTAATATTTTGAAACATTCATTTGTTGAAGAGCCATCTACTTATATTAAAACTGAGTATCAATGTCTGCTTTTTCTCCTTGAGCGAGATGAACCAAGGCGGATCCAGCTTCTGGTTAAGGAGGGGTCATTTTCGGAAAGGGGGGTCAAAGTGCAATTTTTGTGCAAAAATGGGTGGTTTGGCAGTTTTTTCGTAAAATAAGTCCAAAAATGCAATTTTTTGCTATATTTGGTCGGTTAAGGGGGGGGGGGGGTCATGATCCCATGACCCCACTCTGGATCCGCGCCTGAGCTGAACTTACTGAAACTTTCCTCACCATCTTGAAGGCGCGAAGCATCTCAATAATTCGAATGATTTTTTTTTATACAGGAAAAAAGTAAAGGCGTGAAGCGCCTGTTAGCGAGCCGCCTTGGCGGGGAGTAGTTTCTAGACATTTTCCTCACTACTTTCAGGGCACGAAGTGCCCGTGCAACGCCGGGCCACGTTCGTGGTACGTCTTGAAATCGAATGAACATTAAATTATATCAAATAAAACTTCAGAATGAGGTAAAAGTTAGAGAGGGGGGACGTTATGCATCAACATGCCGCAGGAAGCTAATCTAGCTGCCCTGGCAGCTAGTCTACTTATATTAAAAATTGAGTATCTTTCTAACTATCTTTCTAACTATCTTTCTTTCTAACTATCTTTCTATGTCACGCTTCTTTCTCCTGAACGCCAATGAACTGAAAGTCGAGCCAGGTACCGATAGATAGGTAATTTTTCAAGCTTCATTAGTTTCAATTCATATAATTATACGATTTTAATTAGCGAAGATATCAATTAATAAGTAGTCAAATTTAAAGCGATTAAGCCTAATAAATGATTAAATATGAAAGCCATTGTTGCATTGCAAAACGTGGGTGCCATGAAACAGTAATAAAAATGATAATGCGAATTTTGAATGAAGGCTTAACTAAATCAAACACAAAACTCATAAGCGGGCGACTTACATAGTATTTTTATCGCTAGCTACTTGTAATATTTTGAAACATTCATTTGTTGAAGAGCCATCTACTTATATTAAAAATTGAGTATCTTTCTAACTATCTTTCTAACTATCTTTCTAACTATCTTTCTTTCTAACTATCTTTCTTTCTAACTATCTTTCTATGTCACGCTTCTTTCTCCTGAACGCCAATGAACTGAAATTCGAGCCAGGTACCGATAGATAGGTAATTTTTCAAGCTTCATTAGTTTCAATTCATATAATTATACGATTTTAATTAGCGAAGATATCAATTAATAAGTAGTCAAATTTAAAGCGATTAAGCCTAATAAATGATTAAATATGAAAGCCATTGTTGCATTGCAAAACGTGGGTGCCATGAAACAGTAATAAAAATGATAATGCGAATTTTGAATGAAGGCTTAACTAAATCAAACACGAAACTCATAAGCGGGCGACTTACATAGTATTTTTATCGCTAGCTACTTGTAATATTTTGAAACATTCATTTGTTGAAGAGCCATCTACTTATATTAAAAACTGAGCATCAATGTCTGCTTTTTCTCCTTTGAGCGAGCTGAACTTACTGAAACTTTCCTCACCATCTTGAAGGCGCGAAGCATCTCAATAATTCGAATGATTTTTTTTATATAGGAAAAAAGTAAAGGCGTGAAGCGCCTGTAAGCGAGCCGCCTTGGCGGGGAGTACTTTCTTGAAATTTTTTTCTCACTACTTTCAGGGCACGAGGTGCCCGTGCAACGCCGGGCCACGTGCGTGGTATGTCTTGAAATCGAATGAACATTAAATTATATCAAATAATATAAATTCAGAATGAGGTAAAAGTTAGAGAGGGGGGACGTTATGCATCAACATGCCGCAGGAAGCTAATCTAGCTGCCCTGGCAGCTAGTCTACTTATATTAAAAACTGAGTATCTATGTCTGCTTTTTTTCTTTGAGCGACCTGAACTTACTGAAACTTTCCTCACCATCTTGAAGGCGTGAAGCATCTCAATAATTCGAATGATTTTTTTATATTGGAAAAAAGTAAAGGCGTGAAGCGCCTGTAGGCGAGCCGAATTGGCGGGGAGTAGTTTCTTTAAATTTTTTTCTCACTACTTTCAGGGCACGAAGTGCCCGTGCAACGCCGGGCCACGTGCGTGGTATGTCTTGAAATCGAATGAACATTACATTATATCAAATAATATAATTTCAGAATGAGGTAAAAGTTAGAGAGTGGGGACGTTATGCATCAGCATGCCGCAGGAGGCTAATCTAGCTGCCCTGGCAGCTAGTATGACTTGTTCTTTGTAAATTAACTTTTGTGCCACAGCGAGCACTCCTTCCAACGACATATTATTTCAAGACGAGATGTACTTATGACAAAGAATAACCAGCGATTAGAAATAAAACAGTTTCTTGTAATTGAATGAGGTCTTACTTTGAAGTGAAATTTAACTTTTATTTTGCATACTGTTCTGCCTGTAAAAATGTCAGTCAAAATAAAGTAACTTTTTTTATTGCATATATCAAGTTTCATTTTTCAGCCTCAAAAATCAAATCTTACAGTTTGAATTTTAGAGAAATTTTTCAGTAATTTGGCACATGCTTCTCAAAAATCTTGTAAATCAATGACTTATCAAACAGATGTTTCAAGATACTTAGAAGTAGGGATGCACCGATAAGCAAAATGGCCGATTACCGATTACCGATTAATCGGCTGAGCCGATTAATGATACGGATCATTGTTTTTCTACTCCCAATTTTACCATCGCTGTTTTTATCGCTTATACAATTCCAAGTTTAGAAATAGTAAGTAATTTATTTTTGGGAGAAGATTTTTTTTTCCATTTTCCTAGTTTTCACAAAATATTTCCAATATTTTACCAATGTTCATATTAGTGTCAATAATATTATTAACACATTGTTAGTTATGTTAATTGGAAATAAAAATTTATAAAGGAGGGGAGGGGGAGTGTGTGGGGAACACTCCAATTTAAGAGTACTTCTAATTCATATATTTTAGTAATTAGTAGCAATTTAATTCAATACTTTTATTCTTTGAAAATTAGAGGTTATCTGAAAGCACTGTGCTAAGGAGAAATTATCGCCACATGAAAAATGTTGCATCGTTGTCTATGTATATTTATTTATTCAAAGTAGTAGAATTAATTAAAAAAAAACTTTATATCAACCATGAGGATTATTATTACTGTTAATAAAATTATTCATCATAGTTTCCTAGTGAAAGTATACTTTGAAGAATAATATCTGAAAAATATTTTTCAGCCGATTAATCGGCCCGATTTTGCCGATTATTAATAATCGGCAAAGTGGCCGATTATGGCCGATTAATCGGTACTGCCGATTAATCGGTGCATCCCTACTTAGAACAAAAAGTAAAATGAGGTATTCTTTATAATATAATAACAATTTATTCAATGAAATATAATGCATATAATTTTTTTAAACTTGCAAAGTGTTGTAAAAAAAGATTTAATAAACAGAGTTTTTCAGAAAAGGGATCGTATAAAATTTCTTTAAAATAAGATACATGTTCCAAAGTTTTGTGTTTTGTCTATTACAATACTGAGAATAGTAAAAAATAGAAAATAATAAAAATCACAATAACATGGAGAAATATATTTGAAATGAGGATCATTAAAGTTATATTTGCAGCTATCAAGCAATGTTATACAAGTATTGCCACCTGAAATATGAAAAGTGAAAAGCAAAGGGAAGAAAAAGTGCAAAATTTTATGACTTAGAACACATTCATACGCGCTGACGCATTTGGTTAGCAACTTCAGATGCATTCACAAAATTGTAAAATGAAGGTTATTAAGGCTGCATATGCAACTACTAAGAAACGTTGTACTAGTGTTACCAGCAGAAATATGAAACAATGAAAAGTAAAAGGAAGAAAAAGCACCAAATTTTATGACTTAAAACTCATTCCTGCACTCTGACCTATTTACAGAATTGTAAATTTTTCTATGAAACTGAAAAAGCTCATTGATTTCTTACTGATGCAAAAATATGCATTGGAAGAATCAAAAATATAGAAATACACAATTTTCGTACAGCATTTAGTGTAATTTATGTTTTAAAGTAAATTATATAACAGCTGGAAATCGTTCTCGATAGTTTTAGAAAAATATCTTAAAAGGAGTGTTAAAATTGTCATCAATTTCTGTGTAGCCTAGAAGACAAACTTGGCCAACTTACAAAGAGAGTTGAATTAATATAATTCATACAACCTTTTTTCCTAAAAACGGTTTGTGTAAAATATTGCTTACATTTGTTTTAGAAATTAGCGTATAGGCTGTTTAGTTTCATGCTAGGAAATTGTGCGAAAAGTAATAGTTTGTTATATAAGGCATGCTAGTTTTGCGTGAAAATCATTACACCAATCTGTTAAAAAATATAATTTTATGATCAAGTGTGGTCAAGTCCAGACAGCCATAGTAAGTACACAATATCCTTAATTAGTATATCCCCTGGCTCTAGGATCTGTGCTTGGTACTAGAACATACCGAACATTTTGTCCTTGTCGACCTGTGTTCACCACGGTTGCCTCAGGAGCTCTGTTAATAACATTCGTTTCACCAGAATATCGTATGATTGGGCCCTTGGCGTCTGGGGCAGTGGACTCAAAGATGACATTGGCTGGGGCGCCACTGTCAGTTCCGGGCTCGTTTGTTCGGACTGTGGCCCGGAATCCGGCAGCATCGGCGATGTACTCGACAACTCTGTTCCGGCCATCAATGTCCACGACTGTGTAGGAGCCCCGGACAGTTCCAGCACCATCTGAATTTTCCTCGTGGCTGCTGCTCCCCTCGTCGCCCTCAGCTTTGTAACTGAAGGAATAGGCTGTGGTGGGTACTCTTCCAGCTGAAATTAAGAGCAATTAAGAAAGAGGCAATATGAAAAATATTAGCTGAACAATAGATAGATATTGATTTACGTTTTGGAATCCTGATTGATTGAAAAACCATTTCATTGGTTGAGATACTATAAATCTTTTTAAAATAAAATACAGAAACAAGCGTTTTCAAAACAAAAAACTCACGATTGTCTTCAGTCTAAGTTGAGAGCCACTTATAACATAAAAATCGTTTTAATCCATTCAGAAGAAAATATCAGCAATTAAAAAAATTAACAATATAAAAAGCAGTAGCTGAAGTATAGAAAGATAGTAATTTACGTTTTGACACCATGATTAGTTAAAAAACCACTCCATTGCTTAAGATACTATCAATCCCTTTGAATGGACAAAAACATGCTGGGTTTTCAAATTGAGAAAAATCACTAATACCTTCAGCCTAAGTTGAGTACCTCTTATAACATAAAAACTCATTATTCATTCAGATGAAATAATGAAATTAGGTTTTAGTGCGTGAATTATCTTCCTCATTGTAGAGCTTTCTTGCTGTTTCAATCCCTGAAGCAAGATATCTCTTCCGCGTAGTCATGTACATTTGTTTTCCACTCAAGTTTATAGTACTATAGTAGTTCATTGGTGGCCAACTTGTCTTCCCTTTAGTTCGACTGTCGTTACAAATTGCATTATAAAGTCATGAAAGAGATTTTGTTTGGAGAGTTTGAAACTAAGTCCACACTGAAATAAGCTAGATATTGAGAAAGGATTTGCTTTTATTTTAAGACCTATTATGTAACTAACAGAATCAGGGCGAATAATAAAATGTACGTAGTTAAATTTTTGGATTCGAAATTGAATTCACAATTATTTTGGAAAAATCGTACACAAATACATTTGAAATTGCTTTTCTTTTTTGCTCTCAAATGTGTTCTGCTTTGACCTCAATTTTAGTGATAAAATAGGGATTTATATAAAAGTGGTAGTTATGCCGAAATCCACAAATTCAGTGCAATAATAGTTTTAGTCTGTAACCATTTCTCTCAATCGTGTGAATGGTAAATGTAGTAATTCAACTATAAACATTTTTTCACTAGTCAGAAAACTATTAAAAAAAAAAAATGAATATTGCATTGTATTTGGTGGGATTATGAATTTGTCGGATTATTTTTTTAGTACGCAAATTCATGTCGTTACCATCAAAGTGATTTATTTTTTTATTTAACAGTCTTGCCTGAAATTATCGAATGACAGCGTATAGGCTGTTTTTTTTTTTTTTTTTTTTTTTTTAATAACACTTTTTTTGAGCGAAGTCATTTGTCAAGATGGTTAGCTCCAGTCATAAATACTATAATTAGTTTAAACTTTTGTAGATTCAACTTACTAGCTTGTGTTAGAAACGTTACTGAGTGACCATATGACGTAATATTCTATTAAATAAAATAAGCTCAAGTAAACAACATTTTAAGTTTAGTTTTATTTTTGCCATTTTAATAGATAGGGAAAAACATTATTGCTGTAAAATGCGCTCTTGAATATTCTATTAAAAAATTAGGGGCAACAAGTCTTTTTCCCCCTAATTTTCTTTTTAGCAAAATGATGATTAACTTGATGACTATTTTAACTTGTTAAAAAGCATCTAAACTTTCTCAGAGCAGAAATTCTCTTTTGGACTTTTTAAAGACAAAATACGGCTCTAGATATACACATATTAATACTTTATGCTTATCAAATGTACATAATTGTTTCACAAAGTTTTATTATTAATATAAAGGGGGTATCACAGATAGGAGTAATTGTTCAACTCACCTCCCGATTCAGCCGCAACTTCTACTCTCCAATTAACGTTGGGGCAGGGAACATAGGTGTGCTCTGCTTTTTCTGGCTAGTGGTTGAATTATGTGTGGGAATCGGATTAAACGAACTTTCCCATGTGTGATACTCCCATAAGTATCATTTTACTTATAAGTTAATTAAATAAAATAATATAAAGACGACTTACTTTGTTAGTAAGTTGAGCTGCAGTCGTCGCCAAAACAGCGAAGAAAATAACCAGCAACTAAATAGGAAGAAAATTGATAAATAAAGTCGTAAGTAAAAAAAAATTGATCTTTAATAAGCTGCAAAAAATCTAAAGATTTTTCTGATTTTTTACCATAATAAAATCAATTTTTGTCAAGCAACATCAAATTTTCTCAAACATTGCAATCTTAGAGAGAAAGAAGAAAAGAGAAAGAGAAAGATGTGAACTGAAATACTTCCTCTCATGAACCCATCTTAGAATTTACAAAAGTAACGTGGATTAATAAGCGTGATGAATACTAAGTTCCTTTTTATTTCATATAGTTATTCGTATGTAGACAACTTTTGTGGGAGATCTATATTTACGGAGACTTTTTATAAGCGTCTACTACAGATTGAGATCGATAAAACCTCAAATACATTTCTCTACAAACTCAAAATTTGTCACAACAATATCTTCACCTCCTAGCTTTCAGAAAAAAGGCTTCGAAATTAAGATATCAAACGAGAAACCTTGTTCATCTACTGATGGAGACATCGTCTCTAGAAGTGAATGCTGGGGCAAAGGGCGGCACACTCATTGGGGGCTACAAACACATTTTATTTGGCAAGTGTAATATCAAGCGAACCGAAATTGAAAATTCACCAAAACAATAATAGCTACAATCACATAGTATTTAAGAAAATGTTATTAATTGCTTACATGACGTAATCTTTAAATATTAAAGCATGAAAAACAAGGAATTCAATTAAAATGTCTAATTTTTAGTTGAATCAGGACGGAATTTCTCCATGCTGCAATAGACTAACATGAAATTTAGCGGACGTGAAGCAAACCTCTTTCAACTAAAACTTCTATAAGGAATATTTCCATAATGAAAATACAGTCCAACCTCGTTAATTCGAACACGCTTGAAACGAATTACTGCTAATACAAACTCTATTTTCGATCCCTGCCTTATGGTTTGTTCCGGATAAGACGAACTATGGTTAAGACGAACTGATTTTAACGGTCCCTTGAATGAGGTGCGATTGTATCAAGCTACATAGAAATTCAGACATTGTATGTTATTTTATTTATTTATTTTCATTGACAATGATGGCCAGCGGAAAACATGTGTCTGTTACAGGTTATTAAGTGATTTACCTAGCACCACTTTCAATTGGGCGCATTCGTGCATGCCCCATACCGCTTCAGCAAATTTATAAGTATGTTTGGAAAATATTTCGAGAATTGATTTCAAAAAGAGGAAGTAGAAGAAAAATAGAAATGGTATTCGTTATCTTTAGAACAAAGTCCTATCTAAGCTGCTGCCTTGTTATTAGAAATGCAGCCCTAGAAATATTACGGAATTTTCTTTTCTCTTAAAATCAATCACTTCACGATGTTTCGGAGTGTTCATTACTCTATCACATAAACTAATGAAAAATATCACGAGGTATAAGTGATTGAAAAAATTTCTTTGACATGAGGTTGAAAAAATTGTAAATTTTTTTTTCTATAGAAAACAATCATTGTACGTCGTTGTGGCCTGATTGTTTGGTATTTTATCACCTAAAATGTCAACGCAATTTTTTGTTACTTTAATACTACAATTACTGAGCAAAAATGCACTATTTTTCAAAATAATAAAACATATGGGTATACATTAAGTTCTAGTACAAATTTGTAGCGCATACTTTAATAAAAATTGAATTATAATATTTTTCAACTGTTTTTCTTTTATGTGTTCATAATATCTTAAAGCTTCAAAATTATAAATCGCACATATTAAAAGCATGAAAATTTTATGCTACGAAACTACAAGACGCAAAATTAAAAATGTGTCAAGCAGATGGAAATGCAAATGTAATTAACACGCAAAGCGAGTGCTTAAAAATAAGATATATAAAATGCAGTTCAGATATATGAAATGCATTAAAATCTATATGAAATGCAGTTCGAGCTGTTTCAGTACAACATCTCGTCAAAAACAAATTAATTAAGTGAAATATGAACATTTTAGAATTAAAATCAAATGAATAAAGCTTTCGGAAACTTCAACTGCGCAGTATTTAGAGTTATTTCGGGATGTGTTATGATGTGCCCACTGATCAGTTTTAGGGCTGCGACATCGATGACAAAACATGTATGTTTGGAAAAATCGATTTTGGAAATTATTGACATCGATGGTATTGATACATCGACCAAAACACATCGATATTTTCAAACGTAGGTGTTTCAAGACATCGATCGTTTTTTTAGATGTACTACGCACAAATTTGAATGCATAGTATCCCCTCGTTTACATCCCGCGTCGTTATATATTTCGATGTTTTAACAAAACATCGATGTTTTCAAAACATAGACATCGATGTCGTAGCACTTATCAATTTGTATCGGGTGTTTTATAATTCTGTTACAAATATGGAGTTAGTTAATATTAAAATAAAACTTATTGTACCTCATAAGCGACTATCGAGTAAAGCAAATATTAATGAGAGTAAATTCAAGAAAAAATTTCAAAACAACGGAGAAATAGTAATTTTTGTCTCATTATTTGCTATTCTTTTTGAAATTATTTAGGGGAAAGTGTTGTTAATGTATCAGAAATAATAAAGTACTTAACTCTTCTTTAAGTATTACTAAAAATACTCTTAAGAGCAATATAAATGTATTTTTCAGGATTTTTTAAGTTCTAGTTTGAAAAGGTGACATTTGAGGAACTTTTCTCCAAGCATTGACGAGGGGTAGGATAACTATTCAAGTTAAATGGTTCTATAAAGAATATAATTTAGTCAAATTAAATATTTGATCAGTTAAAACAGTTAAATATAAAATGAGAAATCTTACCTTCATTTTGCAGCAGCTGAAAGTTCTCTTGTTGGTAAAAATGTGAGAATTCTTCCTGTCGCAGTGACAACTCTCATTAATTCCATCTCTTATATATACCCATTAGATTACCTGCTACCAAAAGAAAAAAAAAACAAATAAATGAACAAAGTTTCTGCACTTTTCACAACAGGGGTTTGCTACCAAGGTCCGAGTTGGGGTCAGGTTGTTAATTTACGAGCCCTAATTGACCTCGATGAGCTTGGAACTCTATGAGTTGGCAGTCCAAAATGTACTTTGTATGCTCGAAACGACGAGAGAATTATCAGGAAAGAACGAAAAAAAAATGTTCTTTGGAAAGTAATTAAATATGGAATTATGATTATCTTTTTCTTTTCCGTTTGTTTTAACGAAAAAAGAGTCGAGGTGCACATTACATACTAAGTGATTTAAAGTGAAGACAACTTTAAAGAATATTTAATTTGCATATGTGTAAAAGAGCTGGAGCAATAAAACTTCTCAATTTCCATAAAACATTTTTATTGCGGAGTAAATCACTTTGAAGTAAGAGCCATCCCTTTCATTAGTACTGTTGAAAAGCGTACGTTTGAAGAAATATTACGTTTTAGACTTAAAAAATGTAAGGAAAGTTTTCCGTAGGAATGTTTTAAAATTTATATTTTGGATACAATATATCCCCCCCCCCTCTTTCTTTTTTCTTTTTTGAAAAACTAGGTATAGTTCCAGACATAAATATCTACTCACAATGCATAAAGTAGCAAGCTAATAATTTAGGTCAAGGGTGTTTTAAAAATTGTATGACTTCTTTGGTGGCCGCAGATAAGAACTTAGCGTCTTCAGGAGAAATTAGAACGGTAAAGAAGAACGGAGTGCCAGAAAATGAGTCAAAGTTAAAATCACTTAACTGGGAAATTGATTTATTGTTCCCAGTTTAATTATTTTTTCTGTGATATTTTCGGTAGAGTTGTACATCTGTAATAATATGTTTTAAAGCTACTAAACACTTTTGGTTTAAAAAGAAGAAGAAGAAGAAAGAAAAAATTAGAGAAAATTATATTTTTATCAATTAGATACATTTCTTTTTTACAAAAAGTAGTTTTTAAATTATTTTCTGGTTCTAAGTTTCACACCTGAATTCAGTAAAATTTTGAGCACTTCAAGATACTACTGTCTCCTAATTGGTTAAGAATGCACATGTAATTAGAAAAAAAAAT
The DNA here is from genome assembly GCA_038373865.1 of Uloborus plumipes. Taxonomy (NCBI): domain Eukaryota; kingdom Metazoa; phylum Arthropoda; class Arachnida; order Araneae; family Uloboridae; genus Uloborus; species Uloborus plumipes. The sequence goes on from JAXGGA010006512.1 coordinate 21,717, forward strand.
AATTATACTTGGGTTACAGATAAAACTTGTTGGTTTAGCTCTACATAAAAATACTACCTACAATCAACGCTCGATATAACATTGCAATTGGCAATTTTTTAAAGAATTCAACAAGTTTCCAAAGTTTTTTCTTTTTCACTGGAATTAAAAAATATGTATTGAAAAACAAATCTTTAGAGCATTTGAAAATGCGATTACTATAACTCAATACTAGGGCGCTGATTCACATTGTATGTTGTTGCAAGATTAGTTCGCTATTTCGTGGCCATATTTCTGTTATAAGTTAAATTTTGTCCGAATCTAAATTATATGTTATTGTTCCAAGGTACATGTACAGCAGGAACTTTACTTGAACGTAAGTAACTTAAAATGGAGTAAACTTGGACAAAGGTTTACATGTCTTTTAGTGCCCATTATGCTCATAATGCAGGGTAGAGCGTTGCTCGTTCTATTGCCGCCTGTTTAGTTTCAAATTATAGCCAGTATAATTTGTTTTTAAATAACCTATCTAATTAGCCAGTCTCAAGCTTCCTTTTGATGTTGTACAATTTCGAAGTTCTGTCTTTAGCAAGGCGTAGTTTGACGCTAACCACTTTCGCTCACATTTGGCAGCTAAAATACCACTAATATTTGTTTTCTTTTGGTTACAAAGTGCATGTTATTACACACACACACACACGTAAGAGAAAAAAAATAACTATCTAAATGTTGCCACATTTTTAGACTTTTGGCTAGTACATAGCTAACGAAAAAAGTGGTGTTATTAAAGAATTGAGAGATTTTTATTTTTAAAGGAAGCCTTTCAACAGTTTTCTTTAGATATAAAGTTTCGACTACTCATTAGAACTGATTAATTTTTTATTACTATCTGTCAGTTACATTGTTCAGTGAAAATTGCCAATCTCGGTACGCACTGATATTTCTGTTGTTTAAAATAATTTTTCATGGTGATACACAAGGGCGGATCTAGAAACTTTTCAAGGGAGAGGCGATTGATTTTCATTACTTACTTTTTACGATGTAAACTGGTTAGCAAATACTGATCACAGAAATATTTTGGACTTTAGTTCCGAAAAATTTCTGGGGGAGAGCCCTCCAAAATCATTAAATTCGTCCAAAATTCCATTTTTTGAACTTCAATATCGAAAAATTACCAGTGGAAAGTCCCTCAAGGGACGCCCTCTTGTATCCGCCCCTGGTGCTACAATCGTCTTACAGGGGTGAATAATTTTTGATGCAGTGCAAAGTTTCTAAAATTCGATCAGGATATTCAGAGTGCAAAGTTTCATCCATGAGCAGTTATACCATAATTGTGATATTTTAAGCATGGATCAGCTGGTTTTGTGTTAAAATTTTGTTTACAAGCAAATAAGAAAAAACAAATTTTAAATCAAACCCAATTTAAGAAAAATTGCGTCAATCCGTACTTTTTAGCCTACTTTCCCGTTAAAAACAAAAGAAAGACGAAAAAAGTATTAAAAGTAGCTTAATGCATCTAAAAAATATCGCCAAGTCCAAAAAATATCGCCAAGTAAAAAAAAATATCGCCAAGTCCAAAAATATCGCCAATAAAAAAATATCGCCAAGTCCAAAAAATATCGCCAAGTTAAAAAAATAAAAAGGTAAAATGAATATCGAAAAATTAAAAATTTGAAAGTAGGGTATTGAGATGGGGAATTTGTGTGTCTGTCTGTCTGTCGGTCGGTCTGTCGTCTGTCTGTCCCCCCCTAATAACTTTTGAACGAACATTCCGATTTGGACAAATTTTTTTTTGTTGGAAAGATCTCGGCGAGTACAGCTCATTCCCATATTTGATTTTCTGATTTGAACAATTTTTGGTTCAACTTTGAACCGTTCAAACAACCTGTCCCGCGATGCTAACTTTTGAGTGAACAGTCCGATTTGAACAAACTTTTTTTTGTTCGAAAGGTCTTATCAAGGATACTTCATTCCCGTATTTACATTTCCGATTTGAACAATTTTTTGTTCAACATTGAACCGCTCAAGCAAGCTGTCACCCCTAATAACTTTTGAGTGAACAGTCCGATTTAAATAAACTTTTTTTTTTTGTTCGAAGGATCTCAGCAAGGATACTTCATTACCGTATTTAAATTTTCAATTTGAACATTTTTTCGTTCAACATTGAACCGTTCAAGCAACCTTTCCCCACCTAATAACTTCTGAGTGAACCATCCGAATGGAATAAACTTTTTTTTTTGTTGGAAAGATCTCGGAGAGTACAGCTCATTCCCATATTTGATTTTTCGATTTGAACAATTTTTAGTTCAACTTTGAACCGTTCAAACAACCTGTCCCACGATGCTTTCAGAAAAAAAATTTAACATTAGCACCTACGGGGAATTTAAGTTGAATGTTGATCCTGAACTTAAAGTCGGATTTCCTTCAAACTAACTTTGTAAGAAAATGGTTTTGATAAATAATGTTTGCAAAGTACTTTTCTGAGTAATCTTCTGTGAGGACTCTGATTCCGACTCCGACTCCGCAAACATGGCGGAAATGCAGGCTCAGAAAAAAATGACTGACTGTGCAGACGATTTTTTGTTTATTTATTCATTTGTTTTATTTTATTTATTTATTATTATTATTATTTTTGGCAGACGATTTTTTTTGTAATAAAAATGTTTCATTCACAAGGGTGTTTTATTCTTTGTTTGTATTTAACAACTGGCAACGGATTAAAAGTGAAATTCGAGACATTTTATCAACGGACGAGTTTTTTTTTCTTTTTTTTTTCCTTTCTTTGATAAAATGTGTTTTGATGTACTTTGTACTTTTAATTTTTTTTTTTTTTTTGAAAACAATTGAGGAATTTTTCTACGGAAGAACTGTAACAGTTACATTCTTTAAAAGGTGCGACAAAACTTTATTTATTCATTTATTTACTTTTTATGTGTCTACTAGCCGGGTACCCGGCCCTGCCCGGGTTTCTGTGGGTGTAGGGTGGTTTATTGAAACTCATTCATAAATTTCCCAACACTAAAGTGCATATCTATAAACATAATAGCTACTTCTGTAAACAATGGCTATGTTATGGATAAACTATAAAAAAAAAATAATGCAAGCTAAAAAAAATAGCAAGCTACAAATAATGTTTGAGTAAATAGGAAATGTTATAAGCTTGGTATATTAAAATAAATATATATTTACAGTATCAATCGCACTGAAATTAACCATTTCCAAATATTGCTCGTTAAATAAGTCCCATTATTAGTTTCTATCCTCGTGGCAACATTGGTGAGGTAAAAACATCTTATGTACCTAATTTAGAAATTTTTTTGACTATAAACACTTTCTATTCTCTAACTATTGCCAAAATCAATTCCCTTTTTATTTACCACGTTAGCGATTATTGGCATAAATGAATATAAAAATCCTAAGAAAGCAATAAATTTCATACTTACTCCAGCGAAGCCTAGGTTCAAAATTTTCACCATGATTGCTATTAATATTGTTGTTGCATGGCAACCAAATTTTTGCAACAATGCACTGAAAATTTAATTATTTAATGGGGAAATTAAATGAAATTTACTATTTTCCATAATAACTTTTTTAAACTAAGCTTTTTAGAAATATATTATAGCTTATCCTGCTCTCTGTTACTGTAGCTATCTAACGGTGCAAAAATGGTTAAAATCGGTCCAGTAGTTTGGAAGATTACCCCGGACATACGTTTTCAAAAGTTGTCTTTTATGTATATAGATTTCATCTGATGAGAGGGGTATATTTTGCTTTTAGAAATCAGCTTTAAGTGCTAAAAAGGTATGTTTGACATAATTTTTAGCCTCAGATAATTAAGAGAACAATGATCAGATGCTAGAATGCCGATGACCATGTACGGGAAAGTAGGCTGGTTTAGTTCTTGACAGAACTTCTTGTTCATGTTTCAAAATACGTTGCACCAAAATTCGTAAAATTCAAACAAATGGTCTTGGTTGTTCCGCACGAATGAGCTGACCAGCAGACATCCCCCCCCCATGAGAGGTCAAGGGTGGTTATTGTTATCCCCCCCCCCCCCCCAAGTTTCTTATTTGACAAATTTTGCCTGACGATTTGCCAAAATTTTTAGACATAATTGTATAATTGCAACTTTTAAATGCCGGAATGTCCCATTCCCCACTCCCCCCCCCCGTATTTTTTCTTACGAACTCCATTGATCAAATTGAGAATCTCCCCCCCCCCCTCCCAAAAATTTCAGTTCGCGGCGCCACTGAAGAAAGACAAGCAGACATGATTCTTAAAACTATTCCTTAAAAAAAATAAAAATATACGTTTATGCGTCTGAATTCTCTCCCACTTAACTGTTACTATTTAAAAATCAGCTCACTCAGGGTGCTGATTAAAACGCTTGGTAAGTGGTTTGCTCATCTTCCTCAAAACGTGCCTACTTTCTTAAGTACATTACCGACCCTGGGTTGAAGCTTGAAAAGAACGTTTACGACTCACACGACGGTGACATATTTTATATGACGTAAATATGGAATTTTGTGTCAGACCAAATTGCAACTGTATGTCATCAAAAAAAAAAAAAAAAAAAATGTCACCCCTTTTTAAAAAGTTTGCTAAATAGTAATTACTTTAAAATCCACAATATCCACGTTCAGAACCAATGTATGTATTCTTGTGTGTGTGTATGCGTATGTTTTTCTGTTTTTTATAAAAATACAACATAATACGGTTTGGAAGATTATTTCACCGTTTTGGCATTGTTTTTAAGATAATTTACGTTACTTATCGAGTGTTTGTTGGTGAACATCATCTAAGAGATTAACCGCTAAATATATACATTGGTTAAATGTATTAAATATAAGTTTAGAGTGGGGATTAATCAATAGAAACTTTTTGGGCGTAACTATTGATTATCCTACGCACTATGTGGGAGTATTACATTGTAAATGATACTTTATCCGTACATGTTTTGTCTTTAAAAGAAAAAAGTTTTGGTTTAAGTTTAACCAATGACATAATTGAAAAACCAACCTATGCAGGGGAAACCCACTGGAAAAACAACCTGTCAAGTTTAAAATTAAATATACGTTTTTTGTTTATTAGTTAATTTTATAAAAAAAATGTGTTAATTTAAACTAATATAATTTTGCAGAGTCACATTACTTTATCAAATACATATATATATATATATATATATATATATATATTTTAAATACACAAACGATTACAACTGTCATTTTATTAGGAAGTGAACTTACATTTCCGTTTTATTCAAAGATTGCACTTCTGCTGTTTTTCCAGAAACTCCTGCTAATGTATAATTAATTAAACCACAGATGTCATCAATTTGCAAATACAAAAATCAATTCATCCTACGCAAAATGTAGTTGTGCTGTTTTGAAGTAAGAGGTTTTTATCTTTAGCTGACAGAATATTTGTCAAGATATATTTGTTAACCATTCTTAATTCTTCTTATGATGCATGGCGAAACAACCAGCTCGTAATCCATTTATTTAAAAAAAGGTGTCGTACCTTTTATGACTACAAAAAAATGCTGTTTAGTTGTGATACATGGTAGATGTTCTTACCACAGGCAAGATGTTTCACTCTAAACAAATGCTGCTATTTATCTTTGAGCAAATTTTTGTGAAAAATAACTTTTGAAATCGCTTAGCCGAAATGTTTTAATATGTAAAAGACGTCAATTTACTGTATTTCACGCAAATTAAATCATGCTAAAAACAAAGTTCACTTTGACGTAATTGGAGACATTTTGTAACCAACAAGAGCTTGACATTAGAAATATATCCTTATATTTTATAGTTTTTTACAAAATTTTCTTCTCCTTTTTAAACTGAATTATTTTTCAAATTGAAAAATAAACCATTTACAGTCATCTTTACAGAATTACAAAATTTGAATATTTTCATTCTATCATCCAAAATTATTCATTCTATTTTTGTCAGTGTAATAATTGTATTTGGGATGAATATGGTAATTAAAGAGGCAGGTGGACAAAAATGCAACAGCAATTTTAATTTTTACCCAGTACATAGAACTGTATGAAATCGTTTTTCATTCTTCGTTTTCTTTTTCAGGTCCTAGTAATAATTGTAGTATATGAAAACAATAGTAAGACGAAGAACCAATAATTAACAAAAGTAAAAATAAAAGTTTAATCTAAATTGCTATGTACACTGCTTGTATCGCAGTAATAGCACCTTTGTTTATTTGTTGATAAATTTCCCAAGTGTTGAAAATTAGCTTCAATGAAGTTATTTAACTTTAAACTTTGCAGTAAGCTTTGCACTAAAACTTTGCAGTAAATCTATACCTGGGAGGTAACGATCACTTAGTCTCAAATACAAAGTTAGTCAGGAGTCGACTTAAATTTTTTTTAATGACGATTTGAATAACTTTGATTACATTTAATGACGATTTGAATTACTGCTTCTTGGGCCGATAAAATGAAGAGTTCAAATCAAAATCTTGATGCTTTATGTTTTTAGATAAAGAGGCGGATTTACCATATTGCTAATCTCACAAGTGCGATTGCTCCCATGACCATAAGGGTCCTTTAGGAATTACAAAACGCACATGTTAAATGGTTTACATAGCTTCATGACAGAAAAAAGGGGGACCCCAAAGTGCATTGCAACAAACCTCCAAACTTGTAGATCTACCAGTTTTGGTAGAGTATACAAAGTTGAGTAAGACGGTGATTGAAATTTGATTTCGAGAAAAGATGGACATAATATCATGTTCTCTTCAGATACAGAAATATTTAATTTTTCTTTTGCAGATTTTGACTCAGATGATGAAAGCGACAATAAAACTCTTATTAATGACTCATCGGACCAAAACGTCAAGTAAGTTGCCGTTTTTTTTAAAATAAATATTTATTATTGGCCAAAGCAGTGGAAACCAATTCTGGATATAGAAGACAAACAAACCACATGAATTTATGTAAAAGCGGTTAAGAAACTTTATTCAGAACGTCACACGTGCGAAATCAAAAAACGCAGAAGTCATTTTCGCTGGTCAATGCTCCCATTTTTCTAAATGGCGTAAAAAGACGATTTGTTGTCCAAAGTAGTTAATTAACAAGAAAAAAATTGCCAACCAATTATAAGTCTTTCAAATATGTGTTTACTCAAACTTTAGTCTTGAAAGTATAAACTGAATACATGATTCAAATCATATTTCCTAATTACAAACAAGGAAAACTTCAATGAATAATGAAGATATTACATACTGTACTTTTCATTTTGACCATACTTGGGGACGCTGTGTAAAATCCGCTTGATGAAATCAGTGTTTCGTATCAGTATATTTTTAAGAGCGTTATAATTATTATAATGACACCTCAGTAAGAATAAAGCGTTTTAGAATCAAACTTGCCAAGCTTGTCTCTCCCTTGAAAGACAAGAATCAAAGTTGCATATCCTCAGTAGTTGTGTCAAAGTTTCCTGACATCGGAAACAATTATTTAAATAGATTTAATCAATGTATCTGTATACAGACACGTTTTCACTTTTCATTAAAAAAACAATGAATCTTCATGGAATACTCTAAACCCAGCTCAGATTCAATGTATTTTTTGTAACTGAACCATTTAATTACGCAGTAATTTAAATATGATTTACATTGTGCTTGTAGTAGCTCGTTTTGATTCTACAGTTCTAAATTCGACGCACTAGGTTAACGAAAGTAAGGACAGAAAAATCAGCAAAATGTCCGACTTAATTGGGACGCTAGAAGCAAGAACTGGTAATAAATTCTTATCACTGCCTAATTTATGTGGAGATTTACTATTAACTAGAGATGTCAAGATTCGGAACTAACAGTACCTGAGCTGCATTTAAAAATGTTTTTTAACATGTAACATATCACTTTATGTTCTTAAAGATTTATGAATGAGAAATAATTTACTTTACTTATTAGTCAAGTTATGAAAAATCCTCAACCGGTTAAATATTTTCTTTGTTTTGCAGTTTCCTTTTCAAAAGTGTTCATTTCATGTTAAAACTGGCCATTCAGAAAATTGAAGTTCGAAGTTATTAATTGGCAATTATAATTTTTTTGATGAGATAAATTAGTCCGTTTGCTTACGATTTTATCATTATAAAAATACTTCTTCTGAGCTTAGGTTTAAGAATATATTTGCATTGCTGCAAGACAAAAGGAATACTTAGCAGTCGAAAAAGAGAACTACGTTGTGGATTTAAATGTTAATATTTTTGTGATGCTTATACAAAATCTCTACTAATAATAAAGCTGAAGGTGGATCTGTCTGTCCTTCTTTCTGTCTGTCTGTCTGTTACGCGCGTAGCGCCAAAACCGCTCGGTCGATTTTCATGCCACTTGGTACAAAATTATAATGTGTGCATGTATGCATAAAGTCAGTTACAGAGGATTATTTGAAGGAATCTCTACTAATAATAAAGCTGAAGGTGGGTCTGTCTGTCCTTTTGTCTGTTACGCGCGTAGCGCCAAAATCGTTCGGTCGATTTTCATGCCACTTGGTACAAAATTAGTTTGTAGCATGTAGTTTTGCACCTCGAAGCGATTTTTCGATAATTCCATTTCGTTCTTTTTCTATTCGAATTCTTAGCGGAAATTCGATAAAATAGGGAAGAAATATTTCACACACATTTTCAAGTCTTATGTCATTCGAAAGCTTGAAATTTTCTGCACAAAATGAAGTTTTTTCGAAGTTTCTACGATCATCAGGAGAGCTGTAACAATTGTTTTTAGAATCCCGAAATTCAAGGCTTACCTTCAGTAAAGCAAGCCAAACGATTCTAAAATGGTTGAGCTCTAGAATAATATTTGTTTGAAAAGAGAGATAAAATGAATTATTTTATCAACGGAAATCAACTTTTCATTTTGTTACTATGGTTACGTGTTCATACTTATTTTTGTTTCTTTCTTTTTCCAGGGTTGCCAGACGTAGTATTTTTGATTCCACGGTAGTATTTTTTCGGCCCAAATAAGGAGCATAGTATTTTTCTGGCAACCCTGTTTCCAATATACTAATGACTTAATTAAAAGATTTGGCGGATTTTTTTTTTTTTCATTTTCATAGATTTTGCATTTCAGCAACATTGATTTTGGCAACGTTTGGAAACAGTTAGTATTTTGTAATATTTTTTTAAGAGGAGGTGTAGTATTTTTTTGTTCCAATTCTCTGGCAACCCTGTCTTTTTCCCGGTGAAGATGCTTTGGGACCCTGCTTGGCGCGTTTTCAAAAAGTCAACTACGCAAAATAGCTAGGGTTACCACGCTTGGCGCGCCTATCGTTCATTTAGCGAGAAAAGGGTACCTAAAGCACAGATTAACGAAATATCGTATCAATTGCGATATTGCATCGTTTTTTTAAAGTGTTTCATCTCGGAAAATGTATTGTTTTGTTTTTTAAGCTAGGAAAGAAAACTTTCTTCTTCTTTTAAACTTTGGTAAGATTTCTGTTGGTTTCTGTTATCAACAAAATTGTTCTTATTTTCTCTTTTGTCTTATTTTTGTCCATCTCCCTTGGGGTTGCATTCGAATGTTCCAAGGGGGTGTTTTACCACATTTATCGGGTAAATCAGTGTTTTCAATGCAAGGTGATATGAATTGGTTAACAAAAGTGATATGAATTGGCGCGACCACTTGGCGATATATCGCCTAGCTTTTGATCGCCAAGTATTTGACGCCAAATTGGCGAAAAAATTTTTTTTTTTTTTTGATTTAGGTTCAATTTGGCGCTGTTGGCGATATTTTGCGAAAAATCCACTGAATGATATTAAAATCGACGATATTTAGGAGTTTAATCATTGTAAAACATTTTTTTGCATTGTTTCGTAGCAAACTAGGGATACAAATGTTTGAATTGTTATCTTGCTCACTCCAAGCACTATTTTAGCACTTAAGGCATCTACTAAGAAATTTACACGTAAAATTAAGTAGTGTGGGGTACATATCAGATCTTTATATCACTTTGAAGGAATTATAGTTGAATAAAACTGTAATAGAGCATTTTTTCTGCTACATCAATTATTTTACAAATGAACTTTTAATTTTATACCACGGGCAAAGCCGTGCGTGTACCGCTAGTCTCTAATAATTAAAGATAATGATATTTCCAGAACTCGAAACATTAGCAATTTTGTATAAAGACCACAGGATATTTTTCGGGCTGAAATGTGGAGTTTTGAAGTGAATAAAATCATTTGGACATAAGATTTACTTCTTCGTTGAATAAACCAGAAACATTGTGTAGAGCTTCTATTTTTGTAGACTAGGAAGCTATCTTTTTTGTAAAATTTACTTATCTAATATGACAATAGCTGCAGAAATGTTGCTGTCTTTGATTGCCCCTCCTTTGGGTTAGATTCCTTACCCTCCCTAACAGACCGATAGCTCAATGATCGGTTATATTGAAGTGTTCTATTCTTAGGCAAATATTTCGTTATATGTTATGATTAACTTTTTTTGTCCAGATCATGGTACAACCAAATGTTTATTTGTTGGTCAGACTATACGATTCGTTCACTAGTTTTATCTTATGTATTTTCAGAAACAAGGAAGCAAATCAGAGCGCAAAAAATAAAATGATTGATGCAATCTTAAGTCCTTCATCGTTCCGAAGATACGCTATTCATCACCCTCCCATATGGAAAATGGTGTACTTGATGTGGAGTGCCCCCATTACAAAATTTTGGACTTTTCAGGTGAGTAGAATCTAATGCAACAGAGACCAATTTGCCGTAGCGAAAGGCATTTTTTCCTGCAAATGTTATGAGTGCATATTAGACTAGGTTAAAAAGAGGGATTAGAGAATAATCAGTTTTAACACAAAAATAACCAAACGAATAATAAAAAAAGTGATTAAACGACTACTGAGGTGATAAAAACGTGGCTCTTGTTTACATAATTTTAGGATTTTTCTATCACATGTTGAAATAAAATAAAAAAGTTAAAACAGAAAATGTACTGTAAGATGATTAGAAACATATTTAACGGATGCAGGAGACAACATATGTGAACTGAAATGACTATTGTAAACCAAAATTCGTTAAAAAATGCAATATAGTACGTTCAATAGGTTTATTTGACTTAAACTTTTAAACAAATTCGGTAAAAAAATTCACAAATTATGTTTTTGGGATAAAAGCATCTGACTGTTTTAAGAGCTGAAACATACGAGATAATATTATTTAACTCTTTAGGCGAATAGGTTAAAATTATACGAGGTAATTTCAATACATTTATTAATTTTTTAATATCATCAAAGTAAACGCGGCATAGAATGAAGCATTCTGTCTAGAAGACTCGTTTACAAGCTATCTTCAACTACAACCATGGATTAGTTTGCATTGCATTTTTTCCAGAATTTTAATCCAGCTTAGTTAAATATATTTCTAGAAAAATAAGAAATCTAGGTAATCCGAACATTTATTATCAGGGGGAGGGGGGAGGAGGCATCCACTGATTCGTATTCCTCATATGTATGGTGAACTCACAAGAACTTTCGGAATTAAGTAAGTTCATCCTTAATCAAACATCAATGTAGCTAATTATAAATATGTTTTTATTTAGGCGTTTTATGTTGTGTACTTAGCACTCTTCAGCATAGCAGTCATGTGGCAGTCATGTGGAAATTATCACCTAGATACCACAGTTTGTTGTTGGACATCTTTAATCGCCTTGGAGTCTGTACATCCGGCGGTAAGAATGAGAAAGGTAGTTAAAAGTTTCTTTCTGAAAACCTTATTGGAATTCTGATGTGAATTTATTCTTTTCGTTTAGTTTTTCAGTGATGTGAATAAAAATTAGTCATACCAGCTAGATAAAATCTACAGAATCTTTGGTTATATTCTTTATGATGGCCATATTTAAAATTGCTGCTGTAAGTGGGTCAAGGCTTATGTCTGAGATGAAAAAAATGCGGGTTTTAGAAAAGGGAGTTCATTTAATTAGGAATAAAGAAATAGTGGAATATTGCAGCAATGAAAATTCATACTCAGTCCTATAAACTCGAAAGAGCATTTCGTATGTAGTTTTCTTATAGCTTTGATAGCTTATGTACTGTTACAGAAATGGTAATAGATGTAGTTTCAAAGGTACAGTTTACTTCGTTAAAACATCCTACTATAAAGGGCCTGAAAATTTACAATAAAAATTATCCACGTGTCTTTCGGAGTAGCAAAACATAATGCAAATACCTGGAACCATTTTAGTAAAATGGTATACTAATTCTTGCTCAGCTCTATGTCCTTGCATTGAAAAAGTTTTGTTTAACCCTAAAGCACGTGTGATGCTATTTTATTGCAAGTTTGTATTTCACCACGGTTGATGGGTTCGGAACGTAGTAGCCTGATCGGTAAGACGTCGCACTCGTGACCGAAGGGACCCAGGTTCGATCCCAGCCGATCAAAGATCCACCGTCTTGATTAATGGTGGCTGGGGGACGTTAAGAATGTCGTGGTCACAAAGTCATCCAAGTGAAACGATACCTCTGGGGGTGCTGGGCCAAGGGTTTGCTCGACCCTTGGTTCTGGTTCAAAAAGAACAGAGTGTTCTTCAGGGCCCTATCCCGGTTAAACCACGAGTTATGGTAGGTACGGGGGACCCTGGAATGTGTGATGATGGTTGATGGGTTCAATTGTACATAAACTTTAGCAGTAAAGTGAAGGTATTAGTTTGTAAAATGCATCAAATTAGGGGTGCGACATCGAAGGTAAAACATCGATGTTTTAAGACATCGATGTTAAGAGATTGATACATCAATGGTGTTGATGCATCGATCAAAGAGCATCGATGTTTTTAAACATTGATATTTCAAAACATCGATCCGTTTTTTTCTTTTTTAAATTGCTTACACATTTAAATGTAGAGTAATACAGTAACTCTTCAATAGATTTCGCCTCTAATGAACTATTTCTGTAATGAACTATTTCGTAAATGAACTATTTCTGTAGGAAATATACTAAGATTATATTTTTATGTGTGCTAAGCGTAATTATCAACATTAATGTCTTAAATTTTAATTAAATAATATGTTCTCTACGTTTACATATTTTTAACTTTGTATGTTTTTACCGGTTTTATTATTCCAATGAAATTTTTTTATTTTATTATTGAATTAAGCTACCTGAACATGTTAAACTTTAGAGTAGGGTGAGTTCTGGTAAGTGCGTACCCTTTTTTTCAAAGTTCATGTTCTCAAGGATGCTGCTCTGTTGAAAAATCTTGTACACTCAAAACTTTTTTTTAGTTTTCTTGCCAGATCCTTTACTAAGATTTTCAAGTATATAATATGTCAAATAAACCATAGGTATAGGTTTTGTGACCTGGTTTATGACACCTATTCTAAGGTACGCACTTTCCCTACCTAGCGGGGTAAGTGCGTCCACCTTAAATTATGTGAATATGAGCAGGAAAAAACTTCTAGCACATATTAAATATTTTAGGTAGTTGCCTTGGGATAATACCTAATACTAGAGATCAGCACTTGCTTGCATGGATGAAACGCAATCAGTGATATCCCATGTGTCTTGCGAACAACTGTGATTTGAAGATTGAGAGAGTTGCGTCTGTGATTCTTCCTCTGTCCTTTTAATAAGACCAAGTGAGCAAATGTAAGTTGTTTTCATTTAGTAAACATCACTTATGGTCTACATAGTTTATTTTGGTTTAATACATTAATCAGTCTGTGTTTAAGCCAGGGTTCGCACTTACCCCTTCTTAAATGTAAGATGAGACATGCCAATAGCGTTGTTCTAAATGCATACCCCTGTGATTTTCTTTAATTCTATTTGTATAATAGATCATTAGGTGGTGACCTGAGTGAATAATTCGTTTTTTTTTTCTTTTTTTTGAATAAATACGGTTTAATTTTTTTTTATTAGAATCAGCAGCAGTAAGAAAAAACACTAAATAAAGAGCAAAAAAAGAAAATAATTGATCATGATATGATACTTGTACTTTTTTTTTTCTTGTACATTGAAATAGTTTTTCACAAGGTGTTCTTAATTTTTTTAAATATAATTTATTCATTACTCCACCTTCGTTTTTTGAATCAGTTGGTTCCTTATTGAGTGTTTCACTTAATTTCATTGCTTCATTTGTCATTCTGGTTTAAATTAAGTACAGCTTATGATCGCTATTTTCAACGAAAAATGTACTAACTGATATCTAAAAGCCAATATATTTCAGAGGTAATGAATAAAATTGAAATCTTAAGCCGCATTCAATGCAAATATAAATACTTGATGGAAATGACGTCGGATTTATGATTGGCTTACAAAAGAGTTATAGGCAAAATTAAAGGTGAATTACGAAAGTCGGATTTTCCAAGTGATGGTACACACTTGCCTCATCATAATGGTACGCATAATAGTACGCATAATAGAACCCATATGCCTTATGATAGTGGTGCGCACTTGCCCCATCATAATGGTACGCACTTACCCCCACCTTACTTTAAAGAAAGGGAAAGTGCGTACCGTCATATAAACAAATTTTAGTTTGAGTATTTGATAAAAATACCCCAGGTATGTTATTAGTAGCTGTTACTCAAAAGAAACAACTTTCATTTCTTGATTTCAATTGCTTGGTATGATTACAAGAGAAACTGAAACAAAACCTTCTGAATCTTTACTTTAGAGTTTTTTTGAAGACATTTAAGTTGTCTCTGATTGTGTTTCGTCTATTGAATCCAGGTCTGAATTCTACTTATTGAAATTATCATTAGACAGTTATCTAACATAATCGATGTGTTGCAGAAGCCATTTCAGGACAGTGTTCATATAATTCGCAGTGGACGCACTTACCCCGTGGACGCACTTACCAGAACTCACCCTATAAAAATCCTATAACATAAATTTGAAATTATTTCTTATTCGATTAATCATGCCTTTTGCTTCTCCTCATGTAGTCTTTTTTTTAAGTTTATGTGACTAAATTCACATCCTTTCAGTGTCACGTTATATAAAATTTAGAGTCATTTTCTTTGAGCATGTTTATTCTTGACAGTTTCAGATCATGTCCATTGATAGCGCTTTTTCAATATCTCGTAACTTTCGTGGCGTGGTCAGAATATTCATTCCTCGTTATTTCTATTAATAAGTTCTTCAATTTAGCCACAATTCCTTCTCTCATGTTTTAAAGTGTTCTGTATTTTCTTGTTTCAATATAATTTTATACCTCTTTAAGATTTGCTCTTTCTTTTACAAAGCCTTTTTTTATTCGTTTAAATTTGGAAATATTTTTGAATTTTATAAATCGACTTGTTTTGTTAGTTGTTCTTATTTTTTGAATACATTTATGTTTTTACGAGATACATTTCTTTCTTTAGTTGTTGAATTCAGCTATTAATTGTTTCGTTTTTCTTATTTGTGCAGAAAACAGCTATAATTACAGTACTTCATTTTAGTTAAAGTGATGACATGTTTTCTCATGTAATGAACGAAATAAATCTTTAAAATTCAAGCTTTAGCAAAAGACAAAAACTTATTGTTTAATTTGGTTTAAATTATATTTTTGTAAATTGAAACTGAACGTTATGAATAATAACTATCCGAAGAACATTATATAAAATATTTTTAACACTACTTAAAATACAGCATTTATCATAAATGTTTTCATTTTCATTATAGAAATATAAAGCCCAAGCGTTCGTTTTGAAAATCTTAGAGATCATCATAATGTTCGTGTTTGTATTACTGTATGTCATTGGACGTCTCATCGAGCCAAGACAAATCGATCCTTACACCACGAGGGTCATTTTGTGCTTGGGACTTCTGTATTTTTACTACCGTATCATTGCCATTTATCTCCCCATTTCCCCAACCTTGGGACCATTATTGTACAGAGTGAAACTTATGGTAAGTACAACTGATTTTTTGCCGAGTGGCATCAATGTTGTGAAAAAAATTCTGTGCTCAAAAACCACACAAATTAATTTTAGTGTCAGCGTTTGCAAATTTAAGTTCTCTTTAAAGCTCAATAACATATTTTAAACTTCCTTTAAAATAATTTTAAAATACTTTTAAAAACATTTCTGTAACCTAAAGAGTTATCTATCGAACCATGGAATACTTAATAAGATGTGATGTATTTGCAAATTATATAGTGTAGCAGCGAGTTTTTAAGGTTCTTTGTACACTAGGTGAACATGTAGATCGAATCATTATTAGTGAAGTTGCATATTGCCACGGATTTCTGCGGCAAACACTCTAAGATGACATAATCCAACATTTACGCCGATCCTGGAGGCATTTTTCTTTTAGTGGTAAAGTTCTGAGCTCTAGCATCATAAAAGTCGGTTAATCAAAACCTGCCACGGACGCATCACAGACATGCACTGAGTGTCCATATCCGTAGCCACAATTCCTAAAACATCTCTTCTTATTTAGAGTAGGGGTGCACAACCTTTTTCAGTGAAGGGCCACATGCGTAGCAAGAGCTCCATTGGAGGGCCGCATGCCAGCCCATCTGGAGTGCTCGTTAAAAGTAATTACTCCCCCCCCCTCCCCAGGCTCTGAGAAAGTCATGTTTTTTTTTTTTTTTTTTAATTTTAAATATATTTTGCTATATTATTTGCATTGAGTACATATCCTTTGCCCCATGGAAAATTAAGAAAACTGATGGGCTTGGCAGCATGCACCAGTACTTTGCTGATGTTAATAATGTAAGAAAAGTTGTAATTGAAATTTGAATATTTTTACTAAATGACTTGCTGGGAAAAAATACCAACTTTATTAAAACATGAAACTACAAAATATTTCATATTACATGCCTCACAGTGAAAAATTAAACCATTTTTAGTGAAGAAAGGTTTTGATCTTATGATACTAAGCAGATTTTCTCATTAAAGTTGCTTAGCCATCAGAGGCTTAAAACTTTGCATGTTTTGAAAAAGGTTTTACATGTCTGCAATATTTTTGCAACTTTGTGCTTAACAATGTTGAACTTTATCACTTATTAAAACTAAAGAAATCAAACATTTTATTCAGCAATACAAAATCAATATGTAATTTGAGCACAATAAGATCCAAAAAGGACTTTTGGCAAAACTGCCAACAGTTCCAAAGGAACTAGGCCACAGTGCAAACACAAAATTCTACCATTAGCTGGATATCAATATGAATATCAAACAAAATGATGACTTAACAAAAAAGGAATCATGATACAAAAATTCACAAACATTATTTTTCTAAAAATTCAGGGAAATGCCATGAAATCAAAATTAGCAATTGGATGGCTGAGATCAGTGGTCGGAAGTAGCGCGCTACAAGTAGCGAAACTACTGTAGTAGCTACATTTTTTAGTAGTTTGTAGTGTAGCGCACTACTTTTTAAAAAAAGTAGTGTAGTGAGTAGCGCGATACAAAAATGTTGTAGTTTGTAGCGATTTCATAAAACTACTTTCTAATGGAGCAAAAAAAAAAAAAAAAAAAAAAAAAAAAAAAAAACAGAAAAAAAAAAAAAGATTCAATTGCGTCTGACTGGCGCATATCGTACACGATTTCCTTTGCGAAAGCAGTGAGAAAAATGAATCATACAAATTCGAGCTGACCTCAGGCATATCATTTTGACGCCATAAGTTCTATATGTTAGACGGCATTGGTTTCTTTGGCGTCAACATTTTCATATTCCGCCAATATTTGCATTGAATATAGTGTATGGCTGAGGAAAGAAAATTTATGAATGAGCGATAACTGAGTGTTAGTGTTTTTATAGCAACCGAGAATGTCATGTAAATGAATGCTTTAGCGCTCAATGCTCAATTGGATTATTGTTCCAATGTCCACCAAACATGGCAGCAATTTTAATAGAAGAGGATACAAATTTGATAGAAGATGACAATATCGAGCTGCCCTGGCCGGCGTATAATAAATACTTCACAGTTATTGAAATGATTTTCGTGCAAACTTTGCACTTTGAACAAAAAACTTTCTGTTTCTAAGTCATCCGCATACAATTTAAAACTGCATATTGAAGTAAGTTAAGCATTTTTAGTTATGTTTCACACTTCAGATAGCTTATTTATTAATATTTCATAATGAATACTAGTACCGTTTAGTATGTTTTTTCATATTTCTTTAGTTTTGCTTCTTTAGTGACGGAGTATTGAAAAATATTAAAATAATAAAAATCAATTATTAAATATTTTTGACATCATTTGACACAATTGGAAAAACGTTTTCATTTCATTTTATCGGTGGCGTATTAATAGGGATGGTGTTCAGACCGAGACCCAACTCCCCAAGGGCGTAGCCAGGACTCACGTTAGGGGGGTGCAAGCAGTGGCACCCCAATAGGAGGTCACTGTGACCTCCCAAAAAGTACATATCCGATACAAATTGGCTGATGAAATTTGAAAACAGTGAGACAGTATTGCAAGGCTGAACTTCATTTTATTTTATTTTTTTTCTTCAATTAATTAATTTATTCATTTTTGTGATGCCTCACGTCTCTTTTGGTAGACATAAATAAGAATGCATTTTTTTAATCATTCAGTAAAGTTCTGAGTTTCATTCGGTAAATTAAAAATTTTCTCCTCAAAAACAGGCAAGCTTACTTATAATATTTCACCCTAAAATTTTTATTCTTCGCATACTCAGATTAAAAAAGTTGTTTTCATGCTAAAAGACAAATTTGGGTTTGGTACAAGGATCCGTGTTAGGTAAAGAATGAAGCTGATTTTCTGATGTGGCGCCAAGGACTTAAAATTTATTGGTGGGAGAGGAGGCGAAGGGGGGGGGGGAGACTCTCAATGACCGAATGAAATTCCAAATTTCACCGAGTAATAAAATACGAACTTATTTGTCTGCATCAGCATGTTACAATGAAAAGCAGGAAAGGGGACAAAATCGTTTGTCAAAAAAATAAATAAAATGGGAGGTCACAGTGACCTCCCATTGACTCTGATCTAGGGGGTGCAGCTGTACCCCCCTAGCTACGCCCTTGCCAACCCCCTTGAAACTCAAAATTAAATTCCTACAATGAAAATTCAATTTTTTTTTCTCATATGTTTTTGAAAAGTAGCGAAGTAGCGACTACTTTTCAAAAGTAGTGTAGCGCGCTACATTTAAAAAAAAGTAGTTGTAGCTGTAGTTAACTACATTTATAAGAAAGTAGTTGTAGTTGTAGTTCGCTACAAAAAATATGTAGTTTTTCCAACCACTGGCTGAGATTGAAATATATCTACCAATTTTATACATGTCTTCATTGTTGATAATTGAAATTCTCAACATGCTTGCGTTTTTCTTTTTTGGGTTAATCATGGAGGTAAAGATATTTAGAACTCCAAAAGTCACAAGTATTAGAAACTTCAGTTACATATATCAGAGGCCAGGAAGGTAACTAACTCCATCTCTTTCAAGAGCTTCATTAACAACAGCACCAAATAATTTAATTTTTACGTGTTTTAGATCGGAAAATATCCATTCGCCACGCCGTGAGTGCAAAAAAAAAAAAAAAAAAAATGCTCATATTTGTTTCGAAAAATACGTTTGTATTCTTGCTAAGTATGATTTGTGAGTGCATTACTCCAAAAATAAAAAGAAATATCGCAACCTGGAAGCCGATGCTAAAAGATTGCTGAAAAATTACATATAAACCCTTAAAGTGCACTTTGCACGTGGCATCAAAAAAACACATGAAAATAAGCCCAAATTGCTAGCATTTAACATAGAAAAGTCAAACAAGTAGGATTTTGAAATTCAAGTTGGAAACATAGATCTTGGGCAATGAAATATTTTTAAAAAATGTAACATTTTTCAAAATGGGGCGTTTTTTTTTTTTTTTTTGTTGTGGTTGTAACTATAAAAATTATTAGGTTTGCTGAATCAATGCCAAGAAGCTATCAGGGTATACTGTCCACTGGTTCGTAATTGAAAATTGAAATTTTCAGATCTACTCTTTTTCCATACAAAGTCCTAAAATCTTTCTTTAAAAGAATTTTGGAGCGTTTTTATCTGGTGAATGTAGTTTAAAATACCACCAGGAAAACCTTTTTGCTTTTTTCCCCTCTAAAAAAAAAAAAAAAAAAAACTTTTTTTTTTTTTGCTCAAAAAATTTTTTTTTCTTTTTTCAACACAAAAAATCAAATGCACTCGCGGGCCGCACATCGCTACGCGGCGGGCCACATTTGGCCCGCGGGCCGCAGGTTGTGCACCCCTAATTTAGAGTAAGATATAAAATTATTGGTAGCAATTATATAAAGGAAACCACACTGCTCATTATTTCTATTAGTGCCGTGACTACTTTTTTCCATGATTAAAAAGTCCTTACACAATTGCCAAAATGCATACTATGGGTATAACATCACTTTACTTATTACAACTGATTTCGAAAAAAATCTTATCAGCTTTTTAACTTTCTTCAGTATGTAAGCGACTTTCCGAGATACACAGCAACAGCGACACACAAAAAGAAGAAAAAAAGAAATATTTTATCGTATGATGAAAAAAAATCATATCTTCAACTGATGACTTATTGCATGTTGCATAATTATGAATAATTTATTTTAAAAAGGTAAATCTTTCAAAAAGGCATGCTATTTCTCCTCAACAGGTTCTCGTCGATTTCATCAACTTCATGCGCATGACCATCCTCGTCATCATAAGCGGCGGAATCGTCATCCATGCCGTCATGTACCCAGACTATCCTTTCAATATCGAGCTTTTCAGAAGAACATTTCACAAGGCGTGGTTTTCGCTCTTCATGACTCCCATTGATGACCTTGGAAGTAAACATTTATCACATATTTGTTCACATTGTATTTATAAATAAAAAGAAAGAAAATCAACTAAAAATTCTTTTTCTTTTTAATTGTACTTCATTTTAGTCAAGAAAAAAAACCCAACTCTTATTTATACAGGAGTTTTTTACACACACAAATCTATTATTCATCTCTACTTCATGATTGCAAATTTGTGAGACTTTTAATTACAAAAATTTTTGGCGACACCTGGAACCTCGCCAAATGTTTTGGCATTTAATACTTAACCATTTCCTTAATATTCCCTTTGCAGTGCCTCAATTTTGTTGCAACACTTGCAATTTGTAATTTTAATCTTCTCGTTTTTTTTTTTGGATTATTATTCAGGTGTCAGACGAAAGGTGTAAATCTTAACTACTTTCTCTAGCTCCCTTTTACAATGGATTGTAAAAAAAAGCATCACTCATAAAAACAAGTTTGTTTATAATTGCAATGTGCCCTTATATAACTATGAGCTCACGAATTTTAAGCATACATTCTGTTGATTTTTCAGGAAATTTCAACTGTCAGAAAACAAGCTTAAAACAAAGCAATGAAACGTTTTGCTTATCAGGGGCATGTAAGTAGATTTGATCTAGTATAACAAACAATTGGCAATATGATGTTTTCAATTTAGTTCATATCTAAAATTATGAAGTTAACTTAAATGAAAGTTCTAAAAAATTATGAACAAAAATTAATTAGCAGTAGTTCTGTTAAAATAATAATATTACATGTTCAGAAATTATGGTAGTAAAGAATCAGTCTTTAAATAATTAGTACCTGGTGACCGAGCCCCGCTTGGTAAAAAAAAAAGAGGTTTGTAAAATCTTTTTTTTTTCTAAAGTTCGAATCACTTATTTAGATAAACTTGAAACATTTTTAAGCCCTTGGTTGCAATTACGCATCTAAAACAGAAGTAATTTATTTAAAAAAAAACACAACCTTTTTTGGACGAGACATCATCACAACCTTATTTAAAAGAAAATCCATGTAAAATCCATGGTGGCCTAAACGTAGAACATTCTCCTCGTAAGCAAGTGATCGCGGATTCGAGTCCCGCCTTGCCCATGGATGTTATTTCAACCTCTCTGTGCTGTAAATCTGTCATGTGCTTGTCAGGAGGCAAGGCGCATAGTACTCAGTCCTCATGTATGTCGAAGCTGATGACTTCTGTATAAAAAAAATCCATACACTGTTAAAACTACTGTGTGACGCAGGGGTGCCAATAAAAAAGCTGGGGTGGAAGCAAGGTGCCATGGGGTGCCATAGCGAATTTGAAATGCTCTTTTCGTACCAAAAGGCCTCTCAGAAGGTGCCTAATGCTTATTCTAGAGCGTCATCTGCACCCTTTAGGCGAGCGCATGCTCGGTGAGACATCTGAAAGACACCTGTGGCTGCGCATTGCGACTCCAAGGTCTCATCATCATCATCATCCTCAACCATTTGAATGCCGGACATTTTTTTTTTACGTCGACACGACAGAATTTTTGGCGCAATGTTTTCAGTCTTGGATTTGACCTTGAGTTTATTACAAAAATGGACTAATTCTTCATTTTAATCTTCGAATTCTCACGTAAGTACATGCATTTGATCATAGTTCTAAGATTTTCCAACATATTACAATCATTTCAAATTGTTCCAAAGGAAATTTATCTCTTTGTAGCGATTCTCTTTTATCGCGTAGACACAAGCCAACGCGAAGGGGAAAGGAAAAAAAACTCTGCCTAACACTTTCTTTCTTATTTGTTTTTATCATGCGTATATGTATGCCATGATTTGCATTTCGTGCTTTCGCTAATATCTTTCGTTGGCGTTATTGATAACGAATGCTGATTTCGTTATTACTAGAGCTTACTTTTTTTTGTTCCCTCAGTTGAAATAAATTCATCCTTGAAATATATTTCAATTTTTAATCTGTCGAGAAATTGGATGTTTAACAAAAACTGCTTTTCAAATACCCCTATATTTTAGTCCTTTAGTTTAGATATTTAAATGTCGAACTATACATACATATTTAATATGTAACTCTTGATTAAAATTTTAGAAGTTAATGAAACGATTCAATTTTTACTTTCTTCCATATCTAATATATAGAAGAAAGTATTGGTTTCGTGAAAATTTTCGAATGTCGAATTTTGACGGATTTGCACGTTTTGAGGTGCTCTGAGTCCATTTCGACCATTTTTGGAAAATGTCTGTCTGTCTGTGTGTCTGTGTGTGTGTGTGAGTCTGTATGTGTGTGACCAGTTTTTGTGGCCGCGCTAGAGCAAAAACTACTGAATGAAATCGAACAAAAATTTTTGCACATATGTACCACCATGTGAACTGGTGCACCTGACTTTTTTTAGCGAATTCCTCCAAGGGGGTGGAGCAATCGCACGTGTTCTGCGCGGGGGTGATTGCTATATCTCAGGAAGTAACCGGCGGAATCAAACGAAAATTGGTCCATAGGTAGACCCTACTGAGTACAGGTGCTGATTCAATTTGTTTGTCAATATCTCCAAGGGGAATGGAGCAATCGCACGTGTTCTGCGCGGGGGTGACTGCTATATCTCAGGAAGTAACCGGCGGAATCGAACGAAAATTGGTCCATAGGTAGACCCTACTGAGTACAGGTGCTGATTCAATTTGTTTGTCAATATCTCGAAGGGGGGTGGAGCAATCGCACGTGTTCTGCGCGAGGGTGACTGCTATATCTCAGGAAGTAACCGGCGGAATCAAACGAAAATTGGTCCATAGGTAGACCCTATTGAGTACAGGTGCTGATTCAATTTGTGTGTCAATATCTCAAAGGGGGGTGGAGCAATCAAAAGTGCTTATTTTGTCATTGCACCTACTGTATCTCGGGAAATATTGCTGCGATTTGAATGAAATTTGGAATAACACTAACTCAATATGGAAGCAAGCATCGTTTAAATTTTGGCGCCAATCGCCCCAGGGGAGGGTGGGGTGATTTTTGCGCTTAGTCAACAATGCGAAAAATTAATTCATTAAAAAATCGCTTTCACGCTATTTAATTATCAAAACAGCTGAAAACTTTCAATGATTTGAAATTTTTAACTGTTGCCAATTTATTTTTACTAACAAATAAAATGTTTGCAATTAATCTAAACAAGGCTTTTGCAATGATTTCCAATTTCGCTCATTGATTCTGCATTTGCAGGGTTATGACGATTATTGGGAAATTGTAGCTGTCTCCAATTACTCGGGCGAGTACGTATTTTATTTTGTAACCGGAATTCATAAGATAGATATAGAAGAAAGTTTCGTGACGGCCACGACAGCTAGTTTATTGATAGAATAATACAACTGAATATTTTTTATTGTTTTTGAAAGGGATCCATAAAATACCCCCCCTCTTCATTTTCGGTACAGGTAATGCAGTAGTAAATATCAAAAGCATTTTAAAACTACTGAGTTGAATCCAAATCATGAATTCTTTTAAAATATGTTGGAAAGTCTGAACTGTGAGAAAATGCCTTAAATTGCAAGTTTAGATCATTTTCAAACCTGAATTCAAGGTGAAAATGTAACGAGACTTCGTGAATAAAAACAATAAATAAAAGTAAACGCAATTGAAAAACAAAAACGCACACAGCACAGGGGGGATCTGCAATAGTGAACATTGAGGTGCCATTACGCTCTCCTATACGGTTCCATCT
This sequence comes from Uloborus plumipes, assembly GCA_038373865.1. Taxonomy (NCBI): domain Eukaryota; kingdom Metazoa; phylum Arthropoda; class Arachnida; order Araneae; family Uloboridae; genus Uloborus; species Uloborus plumipes. Next base: position 46,103 of record JAXGGA010006512.1, read on the forward strand.
TTCCCCCGCGCTGCTTGTTGAATTGAGGGTGCCAGTTTTTCACCCAAGCCAAGGGTGAAATCTCGGCACCTTACTGAGAGCGTTTCCAATGTCTATGGTAAAATCACACCACAATAACTTTATTTTGATCGAGCTCTTTAACATTTCAAAAACAATAACAATTTTAACGTTGCCAAAACTGCAAAATACCATAAAAATTTAAATTTATCAGGGTGTAAAAAAAATCAATGATTTTTTTTTCACCCCTTCCAGGCTCATTTTATTTCGGGATTACGGATCAAAAAATGTCAATTTTTTTATGCTTATTTTCACACAAACATATCTTTTTAAACATAATAGCATCATTCGCATGCAACATTTCATACAAATAAATGTAAAAATATCTATTTAAATAAATGAGTAATTTCGGCATTACGGATCAAAAAATGTCAATTTTTTTATGCTTATTTTCATACATACATATCTTTTTAAACATAATAGCATTATTCGCATGCAACATTTCCTAAAAATAAATGTAAAAATATCTATTTAAATAAATGAGTATTTACCTGCAAAGTTGGCTTTCTGTATAGCAGAAATCATTATACTTTGGATTCGGCGCCTACTCTTATCTTAAATCTACAGCTCAAAACACTGTATAGTTATGTTATTTAGTAGCAACAATAGTAAATAAAAGCATCCGAAACCATAAAAGGGACATGTGAAATAATTCTTGAAAGACTGGTTGTGCAGTGTTCATTTTCACAGTGCCCGAGCTACACTCGGGATGAGCCAGAATGGAACATTTCGCTTGCCCGAGTCCAGCTCGGGATAAGCCGGGAAGGGGTTAATATAAAAAAAGTCGGATTTTTTTTATTTAAATCAGATTTTTTTGATTTAAATCGGATTTTTTTGATTTAAAAAAAAAAAATTGGAAACTTCAGTTATTAATTAATTTTTATTTATGAACAACTTATCTTTAAGTTTTTAAGAATACAAAAGCATCCTTGAAGTAAAGCTTCACCAGTAAGAATTACTCAGAAAAAAGTGTAAGGAGCCAATCTGAAAATAATCCTGTCTACTAGCTAGGATAAAAATCAAATGGGGCAGGAAGCTCAACCCAATCCTCACTTCATTCAGCCCCCCTCTTTATTTTGCTTTTGTTTTGTAAAGCTGGAATATGTTCCATTTCAGCCACTAATAAAGACTGCCCCAGTTGCTAATGCAAGGCATAGAAAATTCATCTTCTGTTTGGTTGCTTTTGTTTTTTCTTTTCACTGAAAGTATATCACACACATTGTACCATGTCCCTCCCCCCTCAATTCACTCTTTGCAACACCTGCCTTGCACTTGCATGTATTTTCTTTATTTCACATATTCGACAACAAATAGCACTATTTGTGCATACATATTATTTGGACTGCAATCTTCCAGCATCTGTGGAGGGGGGATAAGTAGGATTACTTTTCCATTTATTATATGGAAATCAAAGCTCTAATGGTAAAAATAATGAAATTGGAATTGTCCAAGAGATTTTTTTTAAGGATTAAAATAAAAAGTGATTTAAATCAATGATTTTTTTAAAAAAATCAATTGATTTAAATCGCGATTTAAATCACTGATTTAAATCAATTTGGAAATTTCAAAGATTGGAAATTTCAAAGATATCACTGATTTAAATCAATTGATTTAAATCATTGACACCCTGAAATTTATACCGATATGATTAAATATAAAAACCAATGTTATAACAAAACGTGGTTGCTATGAAACAGTAACAATAAAAGTAATCATAAAGAAAATGGCGAAAGAAAAGCTTCTCAAACTTTTAATGCAAGGCACAAAAAACGGGGTTTTTTGTGAACTCGCGTTCTTACAGAAAAAATGCCGATGAAGATGAATTCAACAACCAAAATTTTATCTAAATGCAAAATTTTAAGAAAATCGTTAGAGCCGTTTTTGAGATCCGAAATATATATATATATACAAGAATTGCTCGTTTAAAGATATTAGATTTAAGCTTGTAAAACACTTCTAGGTTTTGATAGTCCGGGTCTAATTAGAAAGAACATAGTGCTCATTTATAGAAACAGCACCTCTTAAATTTCCAAATTATAATTCAGATGTTTTCCAGATAAACTTACTAAATAACGTTACATATTAGTAGCAGTTTACACAACTTTTATTCCTAGCATTTATCTTTATTTAGTTTAAACTACAATGCTTAAAATATCAAATTCTGAATTTTAAAAGTTGCGAATTTTTTTATGTGCAATAAATTACTCCCATTTTTAGATGATGACGTGAAGTGTCCAAATGTTGGTTGGTGGGCATACATTTTTAACATTCAGTATTTCGTGTTACTGAAGTTGATTCTTCTCACACTTCTATACGCACTTTTCAGGTATGTAGCTTAAAATATACTTATAGGCATAGTTTAACGGTATGAAAATCTACGAATGATGTTACATTTTCTGTTTTAGTGCGACAGCGTCTAAGTTGTCTGCTGAAAGCGACGCTATTTGGAAATTTCAAAGATATCATCTGGTGGTTGATTTTTCCAACCGATTGCGGTTACCGGCTCCTTTGAATATTGTGAGTTATATCATCATCGGCGTGCAATTTCTGCGCTGGTGCTTTTGCTGCATATTTTCACAAGAGGTAAGATGTTTATATTAAGGTTTCATTAAGAAATTAGCTAAATGACTAAAATTAATAGGATCAGGTACTGTGAAATGTTGTAAAGTAATGTATTTTTCAATTGAAGACGAAAGTTCTAAAACTAGACAGCCAACAAGAGCAAAAAAATAATAAAATTGATTTTTTACATTTCTCCGATATTCTTTACGTTTCTTGGCATAATTATTAAACTTGACTCATTATTTAATGAAGAACTACTAATACAAAGCCTGTTTCTTTTTCTTTAATTTTTTTTATAAATACTATTATACTCTCCAATAGATTGGAGCAACAGGTGAAAAATTAAGGTTTATGAGGCTATCAAGTACAAAAAGATACCTTGCCGCGTGAAAATTGCTCATAGAACGACTAAAATTGTACAATTTTAGAGTTCAGACAAATTATATCTCACAATTTATTGGAAAACTCAATGCCATGGTTTCTGAAATGTTCTTGTTCTGAAAGAACTAGTCCTCTTTTTTTCGTCACGCTAGCGATCTGGCATCTGGAATTCCTCGGAGTCTGGTAATGCTGATAAATAATTAATCATGATAACTGCGAAAGCCACGATGAGTTGATCAGACTTTAATAAATAGATAAATATTTTAGTGCAAAAAATAAATATACTTTTTGAAATATTTTTCATAAATCAATTTATTTCATATCTTGTACAGAAAAATCTGAATTCTCAGTCCGACACGCATCAGGTTTCAACAAAAGATTACACTTACTGGAACCAACTGGCTCACGAATATGATGCAGTTCAGCAGACAAAAGAAATGGAGAAAGATATTATAGAAAAGCAAATGGATATGTAAGTGCGAAAAATGATTTCGACTATAAAATGACAATTTAGTACTGTCTCATTAAATTATTGTATTGTGTTTCCAGGACTCGAAGTTTAATTGAAGATTTTATCTACCACAAGCAAATGATGCAAGGATTAAAAAGCTCCGTTAGAGAGCTCGAACGCTTGATGAACTATTCACATGTTCACTTGGAAAATATTCGGCATTTAACTAACAGAGACGCTGGATGTAAGAATTTCCTTTTGTCCAAAATATTTGTTTTTAGAGTGCTTAACTAATGGATATTTAGCTAAACCCTACTAAGTGACTGTTTACTAAACTGATGCATATTTATCTGATGCATACTTAATTGATGCTCAATTGCTAAAAAAATCTTTAAATTAATTATTATTAAGAATGAAAACGATTAACATATTCAAATTTAAATAAAGTTCGCATAAAATTTGATGAAACCGAGTGGCTTCCCCATCGCAGATCCAGGTTCGATTCCCGGACAGGTAGCTGTTGACTAAGCCTTTCATTCCTTCAGTGGGTCGAATAAAATCAGTACCAAGTGTGCTTGGGAACTGAACCCTTTTGATTCGGAGTTCAGCTGACCATGTAATCAGAACATCTGTCTTGCCCGCTAGAGTCCTCAGTCATGAGAACTGAGATTGGCACAATAGGCGCTGGCCCCGAGTGGCTGTTGCGCCACAGAGTTTAGTTTTTACTAAATTGGATGCTTTTTTTACTAGACTTAAAGTTACTAGTAATTCATTGAGGGATTAATTGTAAAATTTATTTATTGTTTACAATATCGTACTAAGAGAATTGTTAGTTAAAACAGTGTAATAATTATTTAAAACAGTTACAATCCATTTAACACTTTATAAACATTAAGATGTCAGGTTATAATTTTCTTCCAAAGTGGTAAGTCATATTTTTAAAAGTAAAAAAAGGACTCACCAAAATTATGTATTTAAAATTTCTGAAATTACTCCTAAAGGGGTAGAACTAACCTATAGTTTACTTATACTAAAGAGCACTTTTAATAAAGTATTCTTACTTAGTATATTATGTTTTTTTCTTTTCTCTATGTTTTACAGTGACAGCTTGGGACAACGTTCCTGACTCAAATAATCGCGCTTTGCCACCTGTCATGAACGTATTATCACGTCGCTCACCATATCCAGGTACTCGCGTACAAAGATTCCCAGTGCCAGATAAGTACGTTCCATGGGAAGTAATGTGGATTTCGTACGACCCAGTGGCGTATACGCTACCCCGGCAAGATTTCCCAGTTGCTCTACAGTCATTTGTCGATGAAGACTTGTTACTGTAAGTTTTATCTATTTACTAACAACTGCGGCGGTACCGCCACCTCATCTTCGCTAACCCACCTCTTGTTCACTGCATTTGAGTACCAAAACCTATGGTCCAAGATCTAGCAACGTCGAAAAAACAACAAATTTAAGACGTCTGGCTCTTTAATATATCTTTCCCTATGTTCTTCTAAGCAGCATGCAGAGTGTCTGGCTCCCGAGAGTGGTTGCGTTTTTTACTGCGCATGACACTTTTACTGGGAAAATTATTGATTTTTTTAAAGTCGTTTTAGGGCAATTCCACGTTAAATCAATCATGAGCGAAGTTTTTGACCTCCCCACTTCCAGTTTTAACGAAAATTAGTGTGAAGAGCGCATATAACAAGCAAAGCAATCCTATCAATTTTTAGATTTCTACTTTAAAAATTGTACAAAATACAGATCTGTTAAAAAACTTAAGAAGTGCGGAAAAAAACAAGTTTTTACATGTAAATTCTTTTATAACTATAGTAGAAGACGCATTTTAAAAAGCATTGTAAATGCAAAAAATAGAGCTTTCCATTGATATGTTACATGACATACTTACGGGAGGTTTAAGCTTCTAATTGGCCCCAAAATGGTTAGAAAATCGCTACTTTTACTAGCAAAAATGTGATGCGCAGTAAAAAACGCAACTACTCTCAGCCGCCAGACACCTCGCATGCTGCTTAAGCCCTGGTTTCCTAGGAGTGAAATTGTCGATCTCTGGCGAGGCGACGATCGCCGCCTTCTTCTGCGCATGCGCCTGAGCCGTCGCTTCACGCCACGCTCCAATCAAACTGGTTCTGATTCCAGCGTGCGTCGCGCCCGGCATCGGCGACGGTTCTAGGAAATCAAGACTTTAGAAGAGCATAGAGAAAGCTATATCAAAGAGCCAGACGTCTTAAAATAATGTCTCGAAAATGTTGCTAGCTCTTAGACTACCAAGCGATTCATTAACTTGTTGCTAAAGGAATCTTTTGCTATTTTTTATGATCTTATACTAGTTTCAAAAGGTACGCTTTATTCTTATAATTATGTCAAAATATTGATGTACATTCTTCTTTACATTTTCAAAAATTAGATGCTATTGTTAAATACGCAAGATTGAAAAAAGCTAATATTAATTAACATTTCTCTGAAATGGCTTGCATAAATTTTATGAGATGAACTGCTCAGACACAATTAGTGAAGTTAAATAATATTTCTGATTAATACTATATTGAGCAACTTTTATTTTCTTTGCTTTCGTTTTCGTTTTAAAGACGCCAGTGATATGACAGAAGAATATGAAACCTTGAAATTAAAAGTAAACATATTTTATATAAATATTAATCAGACATATTTTAGTTTCACTATTGTTTCTAAGCAGTTCAACTTCTCACATATATGAAAGATATTAGAGAAATGTTCCTTAATATTTAGCGTTTTTAGATCTTGTGTATTTAACAATAACATCTAATCTTTGAAAATGTAAAAATGAATGTACATCAATATAAGGACATAATTATTATAGTAGAGAGTACGTTTGGAAAGTGGTTCAATAATTTATCATGTTTTGATTTTTACTTGAATACGTACTTATATGATTTGCCTTAAGTTGAGCTTGTAATAAATTAGGCCAGTTCCTTTCCATTTTTTTTTAATCTCACATTTTTTTTTTTACTCTGAATAAGGAACCAAATTTGGTTGGTCATTAATATGAATTATTTTTCAGACTTCAGGAAAAACAATGTCCACAGGAGGCTCTACCGGTATATTCTTGGAACAGTGTTACGGTCAATCCAGCAGGTATTGGATTGGACAGATTATCTTGGATAACGGGCAGTGATGGTTCCAATCTGGTCTACAAGTTGGATAGTGAAGGCGTTCCAAAGTAAGTAAAGAAATAAAAATTATTTTTTTCGAACTTCAATTTTGAAAACTATTCTCAATAATGCTGAAATTTTCTCATGATTGGCTGTTGAATGAATCTATAATAGGATCTCTGTATTATCTGTTATAGGAATCCCATGGGGAGAACGGGATTACGTGGAAGAGGAAGTTTGCTTCGCTGGGGTCCTAATCACTACATGCAAATTATAATAACAAGGTAAACATCATAATTTACAATTTTCGTACATTTTATACAGACATTTACCTTTTATTTGCTGTTAACTATATGTGTAGAATATTTGTTTCTGTTTCCATAAATGTCTTAAACTCTAAATTTCTCAGCGATCTCATATGCCTATTTACTAAAGTGCTGTATTAATAGTTTCAGAATTCACCGCCCATTTTATCTTTTTTCTAATATTCAAAAAAAAAAAAAAAAAAGCTACCAATTAATGCCTAAGAAGCACAAAACTACTCTTAATTGGCTGATTTTGTTAATAATTTTTCATTAAGGAATGGCTGTTAATGTGCTTTAACGGTACCAAGGGTGGATACAGAACTTTTTTAAGGGAGGAGTGGTTGATTTTCATTACTTCCTCTTTAGTATGCATTCTGATTTGCAAATGTTGATCACATAAGTTTCGGACTTAAATGTCGAAAAATTTTCGGGGGAAAGCCTGAATTTCCTTCCTTTAACATCATAACTCGTCTAAAACTAAGTTTTAGAACTTCAATATTGAAAATTTATAGGTGGAGAGTCCCTCAAGAGAGGGGCGATCGCCCCCATCGCCCATCCCTTGTATCCGTCCCTGAACGATACAAGAGTTAAATCTAAATTCTTATTATCCGATATTTGAAAAGTACTTCGCTTTTAAGTGCACACAAAAGCAAGAATTGCTACCAAGGAAGTCAGATTACTGAATTCTATACAAAAACTTATGAATGAGCGGTACACGTGCAACATTTTTTTTTCTTCTCTTCCTCATTCAGACAGAATAGCCTTAATTGACCGTTTGTCTATTCTAAAACAAACGTGGTTAGTAATACTGTGTTACATTATATCAAAGCTTTGTTTGGTTGTAAATTATTTTTTTCCTTCATAGGTATCAAAAAACCAGGGAGTATTTCTTGTCAACTAAAGGTTTGGAATTCGTAGTTTTATGGTCTGAGAAACGATTTCAGTTGTCAATACCTGGAGTGAGTATTTTTTTCAAAATTATCTGCGAACTAATTTGTTTGTTTTCTGAATGGTGACACATCAGCAAAGACGTTTCATTAAAATTACATCATTTTTTAAAAAAATATATATAATAAGATCATCTTCATAGGTTTTTATAATATTTCGTAAACTAAAATATACTGTCAACAACACTCAATATAAAGAAAAAGTTACGTAGCTATGACCTTTTATATAAAAAGATTGATTGCCACTGAATCAAACGAGGCTTTTGTTTAGCCTTTCAAACTTCGTAAAAATAGGTGAGTAAAATACTTTTCATGAATATAAAAGAGAAAAAAATCTGAAAAAACTTTTCACCATCACGGATTACAGCGAAGTTGTGAAACATTATTTCTTTTTTTTTTCTTTTTTAAACATTCTTTTTTAAAAAATAATTTTTGTGTTTCATAGTTGATTACTCCGTGTTTCTAAAAGTTATACTTTTTCATATGTTTCTGCTCGTTTTCAGACTTTTATTTATAGAAAATATCATCAAAAGGAAAAACGCTGACAAAAAGTTTAGAGTTATACCACAACTTGAAGCAATCATCAATAAAACACTTTATCTATATAGCAAGAAATGTGCGCAATAAGCAATATTAAAAATAGGAAAAAAAATAGCAAGTGTGAAAAATTGTATGTATCAAAAAAAAAAAAAATCTATTAAAGTAAACTAATAGAAGATAAAGCAAAAGAAAATCTAAATGACTTCGTTTAACACCCTTAAGTAACAGAAATTTTTAAGTTAATTAATAAATTACCTAACAATCATTCACAGTTATACCGTATCTGAGTGTTTAAATTCAAATCGGCATGATGTAGGTTGAGGACATAACAGGGATGTCAAACTTCACCGCCGGAAGACGACAACGTGTTACTCACGACGAAGAAATTTCGTTCATCGAGGGAACACAGAAACAAAATGATTGATTGATATAAATCCTAGAAGCGATAAAATTCAGTACTTAACAGGAGGCGATGATATAGTTAACGAGACAACGGCGATGGAAAAAAAATCAAGTTCATATAATAAAGTTTACTCTTTTCAGTCGACGCCAAAGAAGTTTATCAGAGACCTAGACCCAATTTCTTTGTAGCAGTAAGAGAAAAAAAGTTCTACAAAGATTAGTATATTTTCAAAACATGGTGATAAAAACTTGTAACTCATAAAAATGGCGATAGTTATATTCACTTAAAGAAAAAAAAAACATTGTAGTAAAAACGATACATTAAAATTTACTGACTCACAAAATTTGATATCTAGACGAAAAGCATTTTGAAAAAAATAACTTATAAGTGCAGCAAGGAAGTATCTTGCTACATTAAAAATATTAACAACATAAAACTTCTGAACTGTTTTGTAGAAAAATTGATCAAAGATTTCAAACCTCGTTTAATTTTAAAAATTAGTTGCAGATGAAATTTACTTTAAAACAAGAAGTTCTGTCAAGAACTAAACGATCTTACTTTCCCGTACATCGACATCGGCATTCTCGCATCTGATCATTATTCTCTTGATTATCTGAGACGTAAAATTATGTCAAACATACCTTTTTAGCACTTAGAGCTGATTTCGAAAAGCAAAATATACCCCTTTCATCAGATGAAATAGACACGTAAAAAGTAATTAACGAATAAATAAAGTTTTGTCGCACCTTTTAAAGAGTGTAACTGTTACAGTACCTCCGTAGAAAAAATCCTCCATCGTTTTCAAAAAATAATAATAATAGTAATAATAATAATAATAAAATAAATAAATAAATAAATAAAAGTACAAAGAGCATCAAAACACATTTTATCAAAGAAAGAAAAAAAAAAAAAAAACTCGTCCGTTAATAAAATGTCTCGAATTTCACTTTTAATCTGTTGTTGTTAAATATAAATAAAGAATAAAATGTTCTCGTGAATGAAAAATTTTTATTACAAAAAAAAAAAACATCGTCTGCCAAAAAAACAAAAAAAAAACAATAATAATAATAATAATAATAATAAATAAAATAAAACAAATTTATAAATAAACAAAAAATCGTCTGCACAGTAAGTAATTTTTTTTCTGAGCCTGCATTTCCGCCATGTTTGCGGAGTCGGAGTCGGAATCAGAGTCCTCACAGAAGATTACTCAGAAAAGTACGTTACAAACATTATTTATCAAAACCATTTTCTTACAAAGTTAGTTTGAAGGAAATCTGACTTTAAGTTCAGGATCAACATTCAACTTAAATTCCCCGTAGACGCTAATGTAATTTTTTTTCTGAAGGGTTCAATATTGAACGAAAAATGGTTCAAATCAAAAAGCGAAATATGGGAATGTATGGGAAAGCCTCTCCGAGATCTTTCAAACAAAAAAAAGTTTATTCCATTCGGACGGTTCACTCAAAAGTTATTAGGTGGGGAAAGGTTGCTTGAACGGTTCAATGTTGAACGAAAAAGTGTTCAAATTGAAAATTTAAATACGGTAATGAAGTATCCTTGCTGAGATCCTTCGAACAAAAAAAAGTTTATTTAAATCGGACTGTTCACTCAAAAGATATTAGGGGTGACAGCTTGATTAAGCGGTTCAATGTTGAACGAAAAATTGTTCAAATCGAAAATGTAGATACGGGAATGAAGTATCCTTGAAAAGATCTTTCGAACAAAAAAAAGTTTGTTCAAATCGGATTGTTCACTCAAAAGTTAGCATCGCGGGACCGGTTGTTTGAACGGTTCAAAGTTGAACCAAAAATTGTCCAAATCGAAAAATCAAATATAGGAATGAGCTGCACTTGCTGAGATCTTTCGAACAAAAAAAAAAATTATTCCATTCGGACGGTTCACTCAAAAGTTATTAGGTGGAGAAAGGTTGCTTAAACGGTTCAATGTTGAACCAAAAGTGTTCAAATTGAAAATTTAAATACGGTAATAAAGTATCCTTGCCGAGATGCTTCAAACAAAAAAAAGTTTGTTTAAATCGGACTGTTCATTCAAAAGTTATTAGGGGTGACAGCTTGATTAGGCGGTTCAATGTTGAACGAAAAATTGTTCAAATCGGAAATGTAAATACGGGAATGAAGTACCCTTAAAAAGTTCTTTCCAACAAAAAAAAGTTTGTTCAAATCGGACTGTTCATTAAAAAGTTAGTATCGCGGGACCGGTTTTTTGAACGGCTCAAAGTTGAACCAAAAATTGTTCAAATCAAAAAATCAAATATGGGAATGAGCTGTACTCGCCGAGATCTTTCCAACAAAAAAAAGTTTGTCCAAATCGGAATGTTCATTCAAAAGTTATTAGGGGGGGACAGACAGACCGACTGACCGACCTACCGACCGACACACAAATTCCCCATCTCAATACCCTACTTTCAAATTTTTAATTTTTCGATATTCATTTTACCTTTTTATTTTTTTAACTTGGCGATATATTTTGGACTTGGCGATATATTTTGGACTTGGCGATATTTTTTTAACTTGGCGACATTTTTTTAACTTGGCGACATTTTTTTGGACTTGGCGATATTTTTTAGATGCATTAAGCTACTTTTAATACTTTTTTCGCCTTTCTTTTATTTTTAACGGGAAAGTAGGCTAAAAAGACCTATGTACTTCTTAAAGAAGCATGAGATACCCCCCTCCCCCCAAAAAAGTTAGTTTTAATCACTTAACTAAAGCTAAGTAATATTTTAAAAATAACGATGATAATGTTAAATTCACAAACGAAAACGCTGAATATAACTCAATAATTATAAAAACAAAGAAATTTACCGTAAGCACAAATCGTGATAAAATATGATTACTTCAATTTATAGATGAGGTCACACCTTGTAGTCTCTCTAAAATAGGGTATAAATAGCTCAGCGACTAACAGAATGATGGTTTGAAAATAAAGTTAATTATATATATAGTAAAAGAAGATTATTGCTTCGATAACATTTGAACTGTCTAGCATAGAAGTTTTATTCTAGATTTATGTATTACAGTATTTACATGTTTAGAAAGATAAACATAGAAGTATGCATAATGTGTTTTTTTTCTTTTTAATAGGGATTTGTGTCAGGTGAACACAGGTATGAAGTCATAAGATCCTTGTTTAAGTCGCAATATACAGGAAATACGATTTGGTCAAATTCAAAAGAAGTAAACAAGGTAAGACCAGTTCATGTATTAAGTTTTTTTTTCCTTCAGAAAACCAAGCAAAATAACTAACAGCACACATCTATCATCCAGACCCTGGATGTAGTCTAATTTGAATAGTTCAAATTAGTGAATTTGTCACTAATTTGAATTTTGACTTTTGAATTCCATATTATTTTTTGAAATCACGAATTGCAATAGAGGACTCGACTCGTTCAGTTTCTTCTTCGGTGTCTTTATTCTATTGAAGTGGAGGAGGGTAACCATCACAAATGTATTTTTTTTTTAAATCGTACTTTTGATTTTTAAAGAAATGTTTAATATTTTATAGCACTTAAATTTATTTGACTTTTCATTTCGTTTTTAACGATATTTTTAGCAATCTTTCTTTTGTGTTTCGTGAAAACATTTTATATTTAACTTTAGCTAATAAGAAATCTTAATGGTTATTAGATATATCAAACAATTTGTGACAATGATTGTAAACATGATTGATGTAGCCCTATATACTGGACTTGTTTCCATACGCAGTATTCACTCGAATATGCACAAGTGCATATGAAGTTGGAAAGAAGTGTGGGAGCTCCTATGCAAATTGGATTGTAACACATGCATAAATAAACAGCAGTTTTAAAGGTATTTTACTACGTTTTGTTAATAGGTATAAAGTTTTAAATAGTTGTGTAAAACAGTTATCATTACTTTAATTTCAATGATAATTTTATATCACATGATATTCAAAATTAGTTTTTTAAAAGAAATAACTCAATTAAAATTTCGTTAAATTTTTGTAAAATTGATAAAGAAATATTTTTGTTTATTAACATCATTTTGTTTATCCAGCCTAGTTTTGAAGTATTTTCTATTTCCTCCCTCGTTACACGTTCATAGTTCCCTTAAATATTTTCGTTACGATTTGACTGCGCGGGTGATCTAACTACGTTATGACCGGTGATTTTAATGGCAATGTTGCAAAGAATAAGTTTCACCATGGATGCATACACACAAGTATCATATCAAACGTAATTTTTTATTTCATGTATTTTAAACATTTGCTGCTTATTTTTAAAAAAACAGCGTTGTTCCACTTTAAAATATTTCTATTTTTAATTCCGTTGCTTCAAAATTACGCGTGCTAATACTCATACACATAAACACAAAACTACAAAATACCTTAAGCAATATGGAATGCATTGAAGTAATATTCGTTTTCGATATTCTAATTGGTTAGCTCACTGAGAATTTTCAAATTTGACAGAATTCAGGCATTGACGTACGCGAATCAGTTCTAAATATTTTAGGGCTCCTACCCTTTCGTTATATATTTACTCTACAAATATTTGAAAAAATGAAGAATACGTTGGTAAAGTACACAAACAGTACATTTTCTACTCTTTTGATTAAAGGACAAAAATAAAAATAAAATATAATTTCCATTTCAGTTTTTCCTGGACTGTGTGGTGCAAAAGATAGAAAAATCGGACAGCAACGAATCTTTGGACAGCATCATCGATAACGATGAAAGCAGCAAGGTGCTTTGTGAGGTGGTCTGCAGGGGATACATGGATGATCCCAGCAACACAGATCAGGCGTGGAAGGAAGTTGAACTGTGGCATGTGCATTATGACACCGCTGAAAATATATCGGAAAGATTACAGGTATTGATTGACTTAATTCTCCGCTTATCGTTTGTGAATTAAAAATAAGCTATTTAAAGAGAAAACATTTGATTGAACTGCGGCATGTGCATTATGACACTGCTGAAAATGTATCGGAAAGATTACAGGTATTGATTGACTTAATTCTCCGCTTATCGTTCGTGAATTAAAAATAAGCTATTTAAAGAGAAAACATTTGATTGTGGAACATTTGATTGAACTGCGGCATGTGCATCATGACACTGCTGAAAATGTATCGGAAAGATTACAGGTATTGATTGAATTAATTCTCCGCTTATCGTTCGTGAATTAAAAATAAGCTATTTAAAGAGAAAACATTTGATTGTGGAGCATTTGATTGAACTGCGGCATGTGCATCATGACACTACTGAAAATGTATCGGAAAGATTACAGGTATTGATTGACTTAATTCTCCGCTTATCGTTCGTAAATTAAAATTAAGCTATTTAAAGAGAAAACATTTGGATCCCAGTGGTCGAAAAGTTACATGGAGGGAGGTTGGATTCATCTAATCTTTTGCAGCACCCTCCTAAAATTAGCCAATAGGCTAGAAAATGAGATTCGCAGTGTTTTAGCTCAATCGGAAAATTTTAAGCCTTGCCTCAAAGAGAGTAAAGTTAAGAAAAAGAGCGATTTTTAGTAAAAATTCGTAGTTTTCTTTCAATAAAATCTAAACCATTAGTCCTAAACTTCCTGTTCTGGTCTAGATTCAGAAGAAATTTTGCTCTCTTTAAGTAAAACCTTATTCAAAGTTTTGAAAAATGATTGAGTATTTTTCAGAATTTTTCCAGTCAGGCTGCAGCGTATATCCTCAAAATTGCACAGAAAATATAAATCATTAAAATGTAAATTGTATTAGCTCCGTGAGCAAATATGTTGAAATCTACTAAAATGATAACTTTTCAGAGCAAAAACAGCAATGTTATCAGCGTTCCCAATGTCTATGGCAAATATTGCTTATGAAATTAGCTGTACGATAAAAATTCTTGGTTTAAAAATATGAGTCTACAATAAGTTGCAATACTTTTTCAAACATCTCAAAATAAATCAATTAGATTGTTTTCGGATGCAAAAAAGTGTCTGCAATGTGGATGAAGTGGTTTTTGCTTTCCAAAGACCATAATGTTCAGCTACAGAATTTTTTTTGCAGAAGATCAGCGCTAGATAAGAATGCAATAGCATTCAGTCGAAACAGCTGGGAATTTGTCAAACCTCTTAGTTGTATTTTTTATAACTACTGAGCTAGATAACTAATTTTAATGCATTTCTCACCTTTGTTTCGATTTTAGATTTGTTCTTACAGTATCCCGTATTAGTTTAATGAAACGTAACTTTATTATATAGTGCTGTTTTCTGTAGGACAGTAACAGAAAAAAAAAATAGTATAGTCGGTGATCTGCGGAAGAATACTTTTAAGTAAGACGTTTTAATAGTTTAACCAAAGATATTTCTCTGTTACCGATCTTTTCTAGATTACTTTTACCAGATTTAAATGCTCGTGCCAAAAAATTTTACCGAAAGACTTGTTCTCCCTACGTAGTTCGGCTCTGATAGGTTGAGCTATAACTTTGACGTTTTTTGTGGGGGGGGGGTGAAAATAGACGTTTTATTGGCGCGGATTTGAATTGGAGTACTTTTGCAAAACTGCTGCGAAAGTAACGCAATTTAACTTGGTGTCAGTTAACCTTCCTTAACACACCAAAAAAAGTAAACACTGAGCTCAACTTACATAGCTGAAGTGGTTAGAACCAGACTAAATTTCTTATTTATGAGCTCTACAGTGCTTTTTTTTCTCAAAATGAAACATAAATGAAGATTAAACCTTCAAATTTGGTGCTGAAAGGTAGCAAGTTTCTTCTTTGCTTATGTTAGTTTAAAAGAGTGCACGATGACTCACTGTTCAGTTAGCATTCTCGGCAATAAATTAGCTCTATTTTTTTTATATTCAAAATAAACATGTTTCTACTTGTTCTCCATTAACCTAGGTTCAAATGGGTTGGAGGTTGATAACAGAGGATGCATTCTTCAAGCTTCCAGCAGGACAAGCAGTCCTCTTACAAGACATAGCTAGAAAGATGAAGGCCACCATCTTGTAAAGAAGATATCATAGAATGTACTATCATCGTATTACGCACAGTTAAAAACATATCACACATCTCTAAGATTAGCGGCAAAACTCAAAATGTCAGAATTACAAACATTTGGGGGCATTTCCAAATTTATGGTTTTTAAATCAAAGAGGAACGTTTGTTTTAGGAACATTATAATCATTATTGAGCCAAAATGACCATTACTAACGTGTTTTGTAATTGTTTTTATGACGTTTATTTCTTCTCCCTGTCGTAAAATGTTCTGTTTTTGAGTTGCGGCAGTGTTCTTTTAGGTGTGCGATATGTTTACACTTATCAAAGTATTACTTTTTTTAAGTTTGAATAATTATGAAAATGAGGAGCACTATTTTTGACTTTTTATTGCAATTTTTTACTTGCTGTGCAGTTTATAGTCCTCAACTATTTCAACAATGCTAAAACTTTAAAAACGAGACCAAAATTAAGCATAAACTGAAATACTTTGCACAAAGTTGAAACGTATGAGTACAACGTTGCAACGCAAAAATTGCAAAAAACTTGGCATACACATGCTTTGGGGACCACAACGATCTCTTTCTTCAATGAAAAGAAGTTTTGCACTTAAAGATGAAAGCAGCTGTAACATCGTCGGCACCATGCTAAAATTACGAATGTGAAAATTGGCTCTTTTCAGGAGAGCCAAAAGATTGAAAATAATTTTTTCCCACATGGCGCAATTGATTATTTTAAAATTTTAAATTTTTATACATATCTTTAAGTGTAAAACTCCTTCGAAGGTATCATTTCGATTTTAACTATTTGTAAAATTCGAACTTGAGAAATGCGATTTTTCGCATTCGATTTATTAGCATGGTGCCTACGACATCATCATTCGTAGATCCCAAAGTTTGTTTGCTATTTACAGAAACCATAAACTTTAACTTGCATTTTGAAGTGCACAACTTTTTGATTCAGAAAAGTTTGTGACCCTGAAAAGAGTAACTGTTTTTCGTGCTCTGAGACTGACTTGCACATTTCAAAATAATATTATTTGTTATATTGTTTGAAAATATTTTTTAAAAATCTCCATCGTATGGCAGATTTTAGATATGAATAGAGTGAAATCGGTTTGTTTCGGAGAGAAATTATGATTTTCAATTGGAATAAAAGTTTTACTTAAAATAATATTCCAGAATTATTTGTATGTCTCTTTCGTAGAGAATTGCTGGAACAACGTTTCGGCAACACTACTGACTGCAATACTTCATTGCAGATATTTTTTACTTTTTGCATTTGATTGTAATGATATAGATCTGTAAATATTGTAAACTCTTTCTAAAAATAAAGGATATTATCGAAATTGTACGATTTACAATTGTACGAAATTGTTTGATTTACAATATTCGCATTGTAAAGTTTAGAAGTTCCGTGATGACTCGAATTATAAGCTCAAGATCATCAATTAAGGAGAATTTTAGTCATGCAGACAGCAGTAAGGTACATTACAGACTAGAAAAAAAACACGTTTATGAAAAATGAAATGTTGAACAATATTCTACAATCTAAATATGGAGCTATGACAGAAATATTCGGTTACGTTTATAAACGCAACTACTAAGGGTTAGGGTTTATTAGTTTTGGTATTTAAAAAAGTATAGGAGAAAATGTTACTAAGCCAAACTTATAGTATCAACTCACTTTTATATTGTAGAAATGAAGAGGGGAAGTATTAATTTCAATTATTATTATTATTATTATTATTATTATTATTATTATTATTGAAGTTCTTTATATAATTTAAAGTATGTCTTATTAGCTTTCTTTCGTTTCATTTCAGTATTTCTTCTAGTACTTTACGCAAGTAAAGTTTTGAAACTTTATTCAAACACAGATTATACAAAAAATGATTCTAATATAATTTCAAAAATCTTTGAAACGCACAAGAAATTTTGCTTTTGTGCTCGAGAAAATAATAATTAGTACACTTTTAAAAACATCGATAGTAATTTCAGCTGCAAAATTTGAATTTCATATGCAAAAACAGTCTAACAGTTCAGAAAAATAATTTCGAACCCGCTGGCACCATACACATAATAAAACATTACTTCTGCAAAGCACGTAGCATAAAGAAAAGAACAAAGCTTCACGAAGTACATCATTTTGCTTATTGCATCGTCATATTATTGTAACTAATTCAGGTAAAAAGGTCCAGACAGGGTATTTGATTCTTAGCCCTCATTGCAAAAGTTTTATTAGGACATTGGACAAAAGGGTCTATGAATTTAACTCAAATAGTTTAGTAACAAGAAGTTGTTGTTTTCATTGTTTGGGTTAATACTAGACTTGGGTGCTTAGGTACACATTTAGGAACTATTGAAAGCGCTGTGTTATAGTTAAATTTGCACACTGCACAGGGCGTTCATATTTAACTTATGTTAGCCATTTTGGATAAGCTTAACGTAATCTTTATTTTTCATAACTATGTACGTCCAAAAGTTTGATCCCCCCCTCCTCCCCCGTTTTCTGTTGTGTATTTAAACCATTGGTTGAAAATTGTTTACAAAAAGCACTTGAAATCGGATGCGAGCATATGGTCGCTGGCATGGAGGCGCGAGAGTGAGCACTTGACTTTTTGTTAAAAAAAAAACTAACAATTTTTTCAGAAAAAAAAATGGTTTTAGTGATTTTTCTCATTAAAATTCTTTTTTTTTTGTAAACTTTTCTGTTTTTTTTTTTCAAATTGTTTTAGCAAAAAATGTTCGCAAATTTTTCAAAAAAAATTTTTTTTGCTTACTTTTTGAGGAAATATTTTTTATTTCGGGTGCATCCCCGTACGTGTGATTCTGCCTACGTCCATGTACCTTCCAACATGACATTTCTGAAAAATGATTTTCAAATAAGTTTTAAAGACGTTCTAAATAAAGACGTTCTAAACGGTCTAAAAAGAAAAAATTGACTCGTAAGAAGAGCAAATAAAAATTATTTCTCGCTTTTGAACACGATTGTTTTTTTTTATTTGAATTATTTACTGATTTTTTAAATTTAAATCAATAATTTATTTTTTTAATTTAAATTATTTCTTTATTATTATTTGTTTATTTATTTCATTTATTTATTTTTTTTCGTGTGTGTGTGTGCTAGGAACGTCTGGAAGGAAAAAAACGGATTATATTCTGCGCATAATTAGTACTTGTAATACATTTAAAAAAAAGTTATACTTTGAAAAAAAAAAAAACATAAATAATATTTAAAAAGAAATAAAAAAGAGGGTTGCTATTTTGGGGGGGGGGGATTTGCGCCATTGAGCTTGAGGGAATGGAAACCCCTGCTAGTGTATGCAATCGCAAAATATCAGAAATACTCGCATATGCATTCAAGTTATAGCTAAAAACTAACATTGAAAGTAAAAGATATCGTTAAGAGCTAAAAATGACCAGTAACGCACTTGCATTTTTCTGCATTCAGTAAATAATCACTGTAAAAAAAAAAAAAAAGAGTGAATGACCAGTGGACTATCGGGAGTTAAGTGTAATGGCAAAATCGAAACATGCAGGCGCGAAGAACAAACAACAAAAATTTCGGTGTCAGGAGTGGTCACAAAGAAAGAATACTCAGTTTATCTTTTTTAGCCTACCTTTTATAGAATTAACTTAAAGCAAAAGAATGACGAAAAGAGCATTGAAAGGGGGTTACTGCATCTTAAGAATATATCCCTGAGTCCTAAAATAATTTATAGTCTCATATAATTCAGAGAATATTGATCAGAGGGGCTAGAATGTCGATGTCCGTGTACGGGGAAGTAAGCTTGTTTAGTTCTTGACACAGAACTTTTTGTTTTAGCTAAAAAACTATTTTATGTGCTTTTACTTTAGAACTATAGGAATTTATTCTTGAAAATGTACTCTGTGCAGACGGTTGAAAAATCAGTGTGCACTTTCATTTAGTTTTCTTTAAACCAAAAAAAAAAAAAAATAATAATAATAATAAAATAAAGAAATAAAATAATGATGAACACAGTCAAGCTTCTGGTAAGAAAAAGTTAATTCGCTAATATCTGTAATTTTAAAATAGAAATTGCAACTTATTTTGCATATAAAAGGATGTCAGTTGTCAATAACACAAAAAACTGGCCCTTTAGAAAGAAAATATCATTCGCGCACTTGATAAAAAATTATTTACTTAAATTATATCCCACCTTACACTATCTTCATTTAGTGTTCGAGATTCACAAACAGCAGGCCATATATTAGGACTGCGGCACCAAAGGTAGGAAATAGTGCTCTGGTCAAGTTAATCATCCCGCAGCCATGAAATGTTATGATGTCAATGTCTTTCAAGCCGCAGATCAAAGTTGAGCAAGAAACACTTGTTCTGTTTTCGATTTTTTCAAGTAAAAGTTGTTGGTACTTTCTACAAAAACAAGATTTATTTCTTTCCATTTCCATTGGTACACGAGAAGAGTAAAGGATCAAAAGTGCAAAAGAAAACGTGTTCAGTACCAAGTTGAAGATGATGTCGGTGTAAAAAATCCAGTGTGTCACATATTGTCCGTACATTAGCGCACTTACAATATACCATAAAAGGGTTACAATAGAAATGACCGTTGAAACTTTATCTCTATCAGAGCCATTGTGCCACCTTTATAAAAACTTAACATGTTGGTTAAGCTAAAATTTACATAAGTAAGTAATAAAATAACAAAACATATTTCTTTTAAATGCAACAAAAGGACTAAGAGAGCCTTTTTTTTTCAATTTATATTATAGTCCTTGAACTTTAACAGAAATTCAAAAACTTTCAATCGACCTTACAGGGGAAATACTTCAAACTGATTGCATAATTACACTGGTTAATGCATCGTTTGTCCTACGCGAGTATTTCACTTATCCTGTACTTTTTCATGAGGAATACATATCTTCCATAAAGGCTTGCTGCCGTGCATAATTTTTTAATAACAATAATGTGAATAATATATTTTAAGGTAATTTTCAGTATTGATTTCCATTGTTCCACATGATTTTTGATCAGAAGAAGGACTAAAAATATCATTCACCAGATCTTAAACCAGTGGCCATTTTATTTTTTTGCAAGAAGTTGTGTAAAGTATCGTTAATAGCCTCCGAACAACGATTCCCATTGCTTTAACGCTGACCTCGCTAGACACAAATGGCAATCAGATAAATACAGTTGCTTTTGGGAACACACTTATTTTTATTATTCATTGATTCAATTATTCCATTCATTAATGATTTCATGAATTTATTCGTTTCGTAAATAGCCTCCAAACAATGATTCTCATATCTTAATCACTAACTACGCTAAACAGAAATAGCTATCAGATAACCGCAGTGACTTTGTTCACACTTATTTTAATTTTCACTAAATTGTTTTCCATTCATTAATCTATATGCATAAATGACTACTTTTGTATGTATGGATGTATGTATGTCCGGGGTAATCTTCAAAACTACTGGACCGATTTTAACCATTTTTTCACCGCTATTAACAGGAATCAGGATAGGCTATAATGTATTTCTAAAAAACTTAGTTTTAAAAAGTTACTATGGAAAATAGTAAATTTCATGTCATTTCCCCATTAAATGATTAAATTTTCAACCCATTGTTGCAAAATATGTTGCCTTGCAACAACAATATTAATAGTAATCACAATGAAAATTTTGAACCAAGGCTTCTATGGAGTAAGTATGAAATTTATTGCTTTCTTAGGATTTTTAGATTCATCTGTGCCAATAATAATCGCCAACGGAGCTAAATAAAGAGATAATTGATTTTGGAAATAGTTGGGGAATAAGAAGTGTTTATAGTCAAAAAAATTTCTAAATAAGATACATAAGATGTTTTCACCAATGTAGTCACAAGGATAGAAACTAATAATAGGACTTATTTAACGTGCAATATTTGGAAATGGTTGATCCAGTACGATTGATACTGTAAATATATATTTATTTTAATATACCAAGCTCATAACATTTCCTATTTACCAACACATTATTTGTAGTTTGCATTTGTATTTAGGGTGTGTAATACAGTTTTTTTTAGTTTATCCAGACAGAAAAAATAGCCATTGTTTACAGAAGTAGCCATTATGTATATAGATATGCACTTTAATGTTGAAAATTTTATGAATGAGTTTTACTAAAACACCCTATCCGGCAGAAACCCGAGCAGGGCCGGGTACCTGGCTAGTTATTTAATACATTTATTCATTTAGTGCTGCATAGTAAAACATATAAATTATTTGTTTGGACAAATATTCTACCGCGTTGTCTCATGAAATGGAGCAAAGTGAATGTTTTCCGCTTTATTTTTTAGGGAACAACATTATTGCCTAAAACAAAAAATAGCAATTCAGTACAAGTTCTCTTGTGAGATATGTTGTTCTCAATTCGTGTAAAAAATTTTACAACGTAATTTACAATTTGTTATTCTAATCAAACATAGCCATTTCACTTTGGCCTGGCCTACATTCCCATACATTTGTTAAGTACTGTCCGTCCATGAAGACCGCGCCTAGCACTCACGAACAGTTCCACTTAAAAAAGGGTAGATGGGTTGTGGGTGATAACTTTCAGAGGTTTTGAATTTTAAACTTGCATTTGCTATATATCCTTATGACATATTCAAGTAAACTGTGTATTTGAAATAAGCATGGTTCCACGTTGTTTAATGCGGCTCAAAATGCTTTTCATTATTGTTATCTTACCTCACACCCCTATTTTGGTAAGATCAGAGAAGACCTGACACATGCGTAAATGAGTGGAAGATTTTACCTAAGAAGATCAGATAGTATTCGAGATTGACAAATAACAGACCATACGTCAGAGCTGCTCCACCAAAAGTAAGAAATCGTGTTCCGGTTAAGTCAACCGTCCCGCAACCATGAAATGCTATGATTTCAGTGTCTTTCAAGCTGCAGCCTAACGATACATCAGGAAAACGTTTTTTGCTTCTGATTTCTTCAAGTAGGAGTCGTTGGGGCTTTCTATGAAAACATGACTTGTTTTTGCCCTTCTCGAGGGGCATGCTAGAAGAATACAGCACCAAAAGCACCAAGGAAAGTGTTTACTACCATGGTGAAAAGCAAGTTGATGGAAAAAATATTATGAACCATGGTTACACCATGCGCTAGTATATTCAATAAATACTATATAACGGTCTAAAAGATATGAAAAGGGATGGCTGCAGAAGGCTTAGAGAAGCAGTCTTGGACTTTAGACAGCAACCCTGTAATATGGGTGTACTTCTCTAATAAGATTTAATATTCATGTAGACCTGCCTTCTCAGAGTCCGTTTAAAATGCAATCAGGTGAAGGCAACAGCAGTAACATACCATGCAGTGCAACAATCAATAAAGCGTTATAAAGCCGGATATGGACAAAACTGCGAAAAATACTGTGGTGGGTACATGACTTCATGAAACTTCACTGAACACTCTACGAAAATTCGCTAAGTCCGGTGCCTCCCCCCCCCCCCAATTTTACGAAGAAAACTATAAATGGAATATCCCAATCGCCCGGCCGCGCAAAGAGAAGCAGCAGTTTTTTGGCAAAGGAGAACGAAG
>JAXGGA010006513.1:0-69412 GCA_038373865.1 Uloborus plumipes
ACTTTCAAGGCAAGTGTTTTTTATCTTTGTCATTAACATGCCCCACAGAATACATGTAAAATGTACATGTAAATAAATTTTGATAATGAATATTCCTAAGGCTTACATTTGTGGGTTCTAATTCGAAGTGAAGCCGAAAAATATTCAGATATGACTTTTTGAGAACTCAATTACTTGCGTTTTGTCATTCACATGCCCTTTTTCTATTGTCATTCACATGCCCCAATATAAAACACGTGGATGTATCAAAAACCAAACTATGACAGTACAATGTTTAAAAATTATGTCTAACAGTTTACTGGTTAAAAAAATTCATTAATATACCTATTGTGTTTGTGTTATTCACATACTTAATGTGTTATATCCACATACCCATTGTGTTATCCACATGTCCTTTTTAGCTACTTTCCCGTTAAAAATAAAAGAAAGACGAAAAAGTATAAAATTGGCTTAATGCATCTAAAAAATATCGCCAAGTCCAAAAAATATCGCCAAGTTAAAAAAATAAAAAGGTAAAATGAATATCGAAAAATTAAAAATTTGAAAGTAGGGTATTGAGATGGGGAATTTGTGTGTCGGTCTGTCGGTCGGTCGGTCTGTCTGTCTGTCCCCCCCTAATAACTTTTGAATGAATATTCCGATTTGGACAAACTTTTTTTTGTTGGAAAGATCTCGGCGAGTACAGCTCATTCCCATATTTGATTTTTCGATTTGAACAATTTTTGGTTCAACTTTGAGTCGTTCAAACAACCTGTCCCGCGATGCTAACTTTTTAGTTAACAGTCCGATTTGAACAAACTTTTTTTTGTTCGAAAGATCTTTTCAAAGATACTTCATTGGTTTGGGGTCAAAATGTCGCGGCCGAAATGTCGCGGGCCAAAATGTCGCGGTCAAAATGTCGCCGAGCCAAAATGTCGCGGGCTAAAATGTCGCGGGCAAAAATGTCGCCGGTCCAAAATGTCGCCGAGCCAAAATGTCGCGGGCTAAAATGTCGCGGGCCAAAATGTCGCCGGTCCAAAATGTCGCCGAGCCAAAATGTCGCGGGCTAAAATGTCGCGGGCAAAAATGTCGCCGGTCCAAAATGTCGCCGAGCCAAAATGTCGCGGGCTAAAATGTCGCGGGCCAAAATGTCGCCGGTCCAAAATGTCGCCGAGCCAAAATGTCGCGGGCTAAAATGTCGCGGGCCAAAATGTCGCCGGTCCAAAATGTCGCGGGCCAAAATGTCGCGGGTCAAAATGTCGCCGGTCCAAAATGTCGCCGGTCAAAATGTCGCCGATCAAAAATGTCGCCGGTCTAAAATGTCGCCGGTCAAAATGTCGCCGGTCCAGAATGTCGCCGGTCAAAAATGTCGCCGGTCCAGAAGGTCACCGGTCAAAAATGTCGCCGGTCCAAAATAACGCCGGTCCAAAATATATCCGTTCCAAACTGACGTAAGTGTACAGATTGAATGTTTCCAGTAATTCACAAATTCAATGCAGCTTAATTATGTAGCTCAATTTTACTAATAAGCTTGTCACGATATGATAAATACACCTGTTTAGTAACTTTTTTTAAACGTAGCAGCTTAGAAAATTAGCTTAAGTTATTAACAAAAATGTAACTAAATTGATTTCTTCTAAAGCTTAAATTATTTCAGTACCAAAATAATGCCATAGTTTTTTCAGGGCTGTACTTAGGGCCCAGGGACGCTAAATTTCTTCCTTTTTTAATACGCTTTTACTAGTTTCACAAGTAGGTTTTTTTGTTTGTTCGTTTGTATGTATGTAACTCTGAGTCAAAAATAAAATTCACGTTCTTTACAAACGTATAAAAGTAATATGTTTAATACCATTATTATTACTAAAGGCTAAACTATATTGCATGTTGATGTATAATAAGTGCATTTGACATTAGTTCTGACTTGGGCATCGATCGTCCACAAAATGCATATTATAAGTGCATGTAAACTTAGCGGATATTCAACAGTTTTCAAAATCTTCTTTTGAATTTGATTTACTCTAAAAGCGTATTTTTTAGTTTTTTTAAACTATATTTAGGATTATTTCTTTTTTTTTCACACAAAGAAATTAAACAAATAAATTTGCTGTAAAGTCATTTTTTTTTTTGCCAAAACGGAACACCGTTTAATCACCGCGTAGCCGGCAATTTTCTTATAGAACATTTTCTTTAAGAGTTGTTTCGGGACGTTTGAAATTAAATTAGTTCATGGAATTATTGCTTTCTTTGTAACAACTGAGTGGTGGAAGGGGAGGTGAAATGTCAAAAGAAAAAATGGTATTATATTCAACTCCACATTTAAATACTGATTGTAACGAAGGTACAGAACCATGTCTGAGCTGATTAACGCCAGAAATGAATAAGCATTTCTCCCTTTAAGACCATTCTACAAACAAAATTTTGTCTGAGTACTTGCATTACTTCTTGATATACATCACTCACAAATAATGAAAAATAAAAAGTTCAATTGCTCTGCTTTCTCGATGATGTGGCGTATCTTCTGAAGGTTTCCTATGGGCCAATTTTTATTTTATTTCGTCTGAACCTTCAGACATTAATCACGCTATGCTGAAAACGTTCCATTACATTCTTGCATGTAAAAACTTGGAAGAACTGGCGGCAAAAACCAATCAGCACTGAATCACATATTGGTTGGTACATGTATGTACCAAATTTCATTCTAATTCACGCACTAAGTTTTGTGGTAGAGTCGCCCCCAAAAAATGGGTCACGCAGATACACACTTACACATTTCCCCTTAAAAAAATAAACGATAAAATTGAATTCCTTACACGTCAGAAAGTGTAAATTCTTCCAAATTGACAATTTTTTACTGATCCAATACTTTCTTTTACACATTTTATGAAGAAGAAAATAAAAAGACCTCTATTATTTAAATAATATAGACTTGCTTTCGATCATGTAAGAAATTTTAACAGAAACCAAGTTTTAAACATTGTATATCTGTCTTATTCATTTCACTGTTCTTCAACTTCTTTTTTAACACACAAATTTTCCTTTCGATATCAATTAAACTTGGCTTGGGCTGCTAATCTATTCGTTTTTAAGTTGGTAGATAGCGAGTTACGGTGAAATAAGCTATTGCAAATAAATAACGTACGCTTGTTTGAAAACTATTTGTTTCTTGGAAAGCGCTCGAAACAGTTACAAGCCGAAAGGGTAATTTTTTTTTAGTATTTTCAAAAATTTTAGTTCATACTATCGTTAACGCACACGTTCATCAACAGCAATTAGCAATTTTTTGCTAATTTGGTGTAAAAAAGCCTTTTCATATATTTTAATTTTTGATACTAACTGTATCAATATCGGACCTTCTACATTTTTGTCTGACGACATTTGAACTGGCGATATTTTTGCCCGCGACATTTTTGACCGGCGACATTTTGGACCGGCGACATTTTTGACCTGCGACATTTTGGACCGGCGACATTTTTGACCGGCGACATTTTGGACCTGCGACATTTTAGACCGGCGACATTTTTGACCGGCGACATTTTAGCCCGCGACATTTTGGCTCGGCGACATTTTGGACCGGCGGCGACATTTTGGCCCGCGACATTTTAGCCCGCGACATTTTGGCTCGGCGACATTTTGGACCGGCGACATTTTGGCCCGCGACATTTTAGCCCGCGACATTTTGGCTCGGCGACATTTTGGACCGGCGACATTTTTGCCCGCGACATTTTAGCCCGCGACATTTTGGCTCGGCGACATTTTGGACCGGCGACATTTTGGCCCGCGACATTTTAGCCCGCGACATTTTGGCTCGGCGACATTTTGGACCGGCGACATTTTTACCCGCGACATTTTAGCCCGCGACATTTTGGCTCGGCGACATTTTGGCCGCGACATTTTGGCCTGCGACATTTCGGCCGCGACATTTTGGGCGTATACCACTTCATTCCCGTATTTACATTTCCGATTTGAACATTTTTTCGTTCAACATTGAACTGTTCAAGCAACCTTTCCCCCCTAATAACTTTTGAATGAACATTCCGATTTGAACAAACTTTTTTTTTGTTGGATAGATCTCGGCGATTACAACTCATTCCCATATTTGATTTTTCGATTTGAACAATTTTGGTTCAACATTGAACCGTTCAAGCAACCTTCCCCCCCCCTAATAACTTTTGAATGAACATTCCGATTTGAACAAACTTTTTTTTTTTGTTGGAAAGATTTCGGCGAGTACAACTCATTCCCATATTTGATTTTTCGATTTGAACAATTTTTGGTTCAACTTTGAACCGTTCAAACAACCTGTCCCGCGATGCTAACTTTTGAGTGAACAGTCCGATTTCAACAAACTTTTTTTTGTTCGAAAGATCTTATCAAGGATACTTCATTCCCGTATTTACATTTCCGATTTGAACATTTTTTCGTTCAACATTGAACCGTTCAAGCAACCTTTCCCCACATAATAACTTCTGAGTGAACCATCCGAATGGAATAAACTTTTTTTTGTTTGAAAGATCTCGGAGAGGTTCATTCCCTTATTTCGCTTTTTGGTTTGAACCATTTTTCGTTCAATATTGAACCGTTCAGAAAAAAATTTAACATTAGCGCCTACGGGGAATTTAAGTTGAATGTTGATCCTGGAACTTAAAGTCGGATTTCCTTCAAACTAACTTTGTAAAAAAATGGTTTTGATAAATAATGTTTGTAAAGTACTTTTCTGAATAATCTTCTGTGAGGACTCTGATTCCGACTCCGACTCCACAAACATGGCGGAAATGCAGGCTCAGAAAAAAAATGACTGACTGTGCAGACGATTTTTTGTTTATTTATTCATTTGTGTTATTTTATTTATTACTATTATTTTTTTTTTTTTTGGCAGACGATTTTTTTTGTAACAAAAGTGTTTCATTCACGAGGGCATTTTATTCTTTATTTATATTTAACAACTGGCAACGGTTTAAAAGTGAAAATCGAGACATTTTATCGACGGACGAGTTTTTTTTCCTTTCTTTGATAAAATGTGTTTTGATGTACTTTGTACTTTTTATTTATTTATTTATTTTTTGAAAACGATTGAGGAATTTTTCTACGGAAGAACTCTAACAGTTACATTCTTTAAAAGGTGCGACAAAACTTCATTTATTCATTTATTTACTTTTTATGTCTCTATTTCATCTGATGAGAGGGGTATATTTTGCTTTTAGAAATCAGCTTTAAGTGCTAAAAAGGTATGTTTGATATAATGTTTAGTCTCAGATGATCAAGAGAATAATGATCTGATGCTAGAATGCCGATGTCGATGTACGGGAAAGTAGGCTCGTTTAGTTCTTGACAGAACTTCTTGTTATCATTCACATATGGCTTCAAAAAAATAAAAATCCAAAAATACAATAAAATACAAACATTTAAGCTCTGCTGATATTCTATTTTAATTATGTAACTTATCAAGTGCTTTGCTGATTTTTTTTAGATTTTTAATTTTAAATTAATTTTTTGAAATCTATATGTTAGAAATATTCCCGTATTTGTAGAATCACCCATATGTAAATGCATTGATCTCTCAAAACCAGAGGGGGGCGATTGCCCTACCCCCTGATCCCCCTAAATGACGGGCCTGCTACAGGGTCATTCCATATAAAATCAACAAATTTTCGTGTCGTACTATTTTTGATTTTGATCAGGTTAGGTGGCAGTCTGAATATTTTGTGCTCGGCTTTATTTTGTTCTGTAAGAAAAAATATATTCCTGAGATATAACTATTTTTTTTGGTCAGCGGGTGAGTAAATATTCGGCATTTTTTATCTTTTTTTCTTAAATTTAGACCAATAAAAAGTAATTTATTGCCAAAGGATCAATGTGTATCATTAGAATATATTATAAAAAATGAGAAAAAAGGCACTGATGCCAGACACTGCATTTAAATTTGGACGAAATAATTATTTTTGAGAGAAAAATATAGAAAAAAATAAAAATCTGTTTTACAGAAAATCCTGACGAGATGGAGAAAAAAATGGAAGTCATTTTCGAAATCAGAAGACCGAATAACATAGGAATCAGCGAAAACTGTTTTTGTATAATTCCTAAAATTAAATTGTGCAGGGTTGTGTTATGTTTTGCATCAGTTCTTTAACACCAAAAAAAATTTATTGATATATGTTTATTACTTCATTTATTATCATTATTATACAATAAAAAGAAAAAGAAAAAAACTCTCAGGCGTTCATAACACTTTTTCACAAGTGGTTTATGGTTTCCGCTGTTTTTTCTCCTTCTTTTGGGAAAAAAGGGAGAAGAGAAAAAAGGAAAGGAAAACAGATAGAAAGAAAAAAGGGAATGAAACCGGGTCAGGGCAGAATTTTTTTTTTTTTTTTGCTGTCTCCAAACGCAAGGGTTTTTTTCCTTCGTAAAAAAGAATTACATTAAATAATAATAAAAAGAAGAACAATAGTAATAAACCTTACTGGTCAGCAAGTTTTTTTCAAAAGCTTTTGCCGGTCCGCGAAATAAAAAAGTTTGAGAAATGCTGCTGTATACATTGAAGAATTGATAGATTTTTCATTCTTTACAAGAACTAATTTTTATATTTTTCATTAAATTCGTAATTTTAATTAAATTCGTAATTTTAATTAAATTCGTAATTTTATTAAATTCGTAACTTTAAATAGTTTTCAACATTACGAATTTAAAAACTGTTTGTAATAGACAGGCAGGTCATTTCAAAATTTGGCACATGCATTGTGGGGGGGGGGGAGTCATAGTTTATGCACTCAGTGCATACTGAATAGAAAAGCAGCAAAACCGACACCCACATTGAAAAATACATTGATTTCTCAGTCTCATGGGGGAGGGGAACAACTCCCCCCTCCCCCCGGACTCCCTAAATAACGGCTCATTTTGGACCTCAATTTCGAAATTTCCGGGTCAAAGTTCCAAGCTCCGTCTCTAACGTTATGAAAGATGATCTTTAATTGTATTTTTTGAACTTCAGTTCCGAAAAATTTAAGAAAAACCCTCAAGCGCTTCTTCTTCTACCTTGCATCATTTATCATTATAGATCATCTAAAGCAGTGGTTCTCAACCTTTTTACAGCTACCGCCCCCTTTAGAGCTAAAAATGTTTTCAACGCCCCCTTTGCTTACCGAGGTGAAACTGGAAGAGGGGGAGGAGGCAAAGCAGCTTTTTTGACAGGTTTAACTCTATAATTTTGCCCAAATAGGGTTGAAAATATCTATAGAGTAAAAAACTTATACTTCAAAAGTTTTTTGTACTTTATTAAAAAAATTTCAAAAAATCGGGCATTTATTTTGCTCCAAAGGCCTGCTTCAAAGAATCAACCAAGTGCCAAGAATGGTTCCATTAAATAAGTGAACCATTTTGAACGTAATTAAGATCAAAATTGTTTGAAACAAAAATACGTTGTTTTCAACATTTTTATTTGAAAACCCATATATTTTGAAAAATAGACTGCTTTTAAATAGTTTCAGCAAACAGTCAAATCCAAACCATGTTCTTATTTATTTGCAACTATGCAATACGAATCCCTCATTTATTACATTTTATTACATACAGATATTGCACTTTACTGCAGATGAGCAATAGCAATGCCGAACCTTCGATTTTTCTCAGGTGGCACAAAGACTTGCAATTTTTAATTGGAGAAAAACGATAAAATTAGTTAAGATTATAAATTTCAAGATAAGTTCAATTCAGAGAAATTCTTTATCTCTTATCTTAAATTCTTATTAAGTAGGGACCGACCTTCAAAAACTTTTTGGAAATTGAACTGCTAAAGGCGAATTTCAGGCTATCTTTGACGTTACATAGCCAGAAAATTTTCATCTGGGTCGTCTTAAAATTTTCGAAACTAATGATCGAAAAACGCAATTTGAAGCCCTTGCATGTGGTTTCTACAAACAATTTTGTTGCTTCATGAACAGGGGTATGACCCCTATCTCCCCGTCTTACCTAGGCTGTGCCGCTGATCTTTGAGAAAGTAAAGAGATGGATCATTATTCAAGCTGAGATATCCCAGCAAAGAAATTTTAAAGCAATTAAAGCAATCATTGGTGAAGTAAAAGAAGGTTTCCTCCCACTTCCGCCCAAAATATATTCTCACAAATACATTCCAAAATAAACCCATCGCCCCCTTACCGCCCAAAATATATCCACCGCCCCCCTACTGCCTAAAGTATGTTCACCGCCCCTCAGCATCTTCCCACCGCCCACAGGGAGGCGAAATCGCCCCCGTTGAGAACCACTGATCCAGTGGCGTACGCAGACAAATCATTTCAGGGGGGAGGGGCTGAGTAAAGACTCTTTAAGTGGGGGAGCACCACATGAAATGTAGCTAAGAAAAGTAAATATCTCGAATTTCTGCTTCAATGCCTATTTAAGTCGACAAAAATACATCATTAAAAAAAACTATTTGGTCACTAAAATTATTGTGAACAAAGCGTTTTGATGGACACTCAGAATGATAAATTGAAATTGAAAAAAAATCTTCATTGAAGGAGGTGTTGCTGTAACACTGTTTTGCAATATTTTGCATAATTCCCGCTCTAATAACACAGGCCAACGATGAAAAAACTTTTTTAATGAAAATACCTTATTCTTATGTTGTTTAGGTTGCTGAATCCAAATATGATGCTTAAAAAGTTGTATCACCCACCATTTATTCACATTTTATAGTTACATTCATGAAATAAAGAAACATTTTTAGAATTTAACAGCTTTTTCATAGTTAAGATAACATAAAAAAATAGGTCTAATGAACAAAGATGATGTTGGCAGCACTGCTGAAACACATGCTACAACATGATGGGGGATTACTGTTGGTCACTTCACCGGGAAGTTCAGCAAGCTATTCATCGCGGGAAAAGCTACACAAGAAGCTTCAAGGAAAAAAGGGAAAGAAAATATAAAGCAATTCCAGTTGACAAGTGAACCTTGTATCATCACATAAAATTACTATTCCAAGTATTTTACTGTAAATACTAATCATTTTTACGATTCTACAGTGTTTCATTGATTTCCCTATATACTGTAAATGGGTATTAGACTATATAATAAAATACATTTTGCTTGGAAACTAAGGGTGATACATAAAAACTACAAGCAGATTTGGATTCAGCACATAAAAATCTATCAAGATCAGCTATTAAAATTAAAAAAGTTTTCAAAAAGGTTTTTTTTGTTGGCCTGTGTAATGTTAGTTTTGCAGTGTCTCTCACTATTGTTTGCAATACTGGTTTTCAATTCAATTTGCTGAAATTTAACAGAATTAGGTGACTGAAAAACATTATTCGGCATTTTTAAACCACAGATTTGCATTAAAAATGAGCAAAATGGAATAATAGGATAATTATAAACATGACGTTAGAATAAAATAGATAAGTCAAAACAAATAAATCTTACTTTTAATTTTGTCCTATGCTTTAAAATCTGTTCTGAAAGCTTTTCTCATTTTGGGATTTAAAAAAAAAAAAAAAGAAAACTTCGTTTACATTATTAAAATTTGTTTTGAAAATTTCGGAGGGGGCTGAAGCCCTATCAGCCCACCCCATGAGTACGCCACTGCACTGATCTAAAGCTAAGCTGTGTTTTTAGATCCTTCATCTAAATTTCAACAAAATTGGTCAATAATCGCATCTTAGGACGTCATTTTCAAAAACTTTTAAGTGGAAAAACTGCTGAAACTCTTTTTTACAATCATTCTTAAACATCCTCTAAAAGAGCGTTTCGGAGCTCCAATATCGAAAAGTGACTGCAGAGAGTTTATGAATCCCATCTCTTTCCTTCACATCACCAAAGATGAATTCTGAAGAAGAGCCAATAAGCCACCTTTTTCTTTATATGAAAATTGCGTTTTAGGAACAAAATTTTTGGGGAGTACACGAAAACATACCTGCAGCTTAATCAACTAACTAATCCGTTAACCCTTTATGCACTGACGGTACTCAGAAGTCCCGCTTTTATTAAAGTATTATTATGAATCCAAAATGGCTGTAATCATGCTGAAACTTTTAAGTACCACTCCTTGTACTTTGCTGAAAGGCCAACAGATGGTACCTGCGATCGGAAACAGTTTTCTTGGGGGCCCTAAGGCATAGGGGTCCTTAGA
Source organism: Uloborus plumipes (assembly GCA_038373865.1). Lineage (NCBI taxonomy): Eukaryota > Metazoa > Arthropoda > Arachnida > Araneae > Uloboridae > Uloborus > Uloborus plumipes. The sequence goes on from JAXGGA010006513.1 coordinate 10,097, forward strand.
CCCCCAAAATTTTCAAAAAATTTTTACTTGATAAATATGTTTTTTGATGTATTTTCAACCAAAAAAACCAAAAAAAAATATAAAAAATCATTAATGTCTTAATTCAGTACATAAAGGGTTAACTCAAAACGCTTGTTAACTTTAAATTACTCTTTTCATCACATATATTATGCAAAGAAAAAAAAGACATGCTTCAGTTTTTAAACTAAAAAAAAAGTTCGCCCCCCCCCCCCGCCAAAATCATTTGTCATCCGCTCCTCCCAACAGGATAGTCTAGATCCGCCACTGCCGTACCTCCTAGAGAGGTGGTTTTACTGGGCGGAGGAGACCGTGAAGATAGTTCACAGTCTTTTTGATCTACCGCAGGACGCAAACAACCCCAGATACAGCGCCCATGGAATATTGTTTTAGAATTGGAACTTGGAAGACTTTCTGTTCGTTATAGATTTCACGTGCACCTGTTTTTTACCTTTACTGTAAACTCTTAGTTATTTATTTATTTTTGTAATATGAAGTTATTGGAAAGGGAAACTAAAAATTTTAAAACAAAAATTATAAATTACAAATCTTGGTAAATATAGGATAAAGGGTAGATTTGTGTTGCCTGATTTGGGAGGGCACAGGATCCCCCGGACCAGCCCATATATATTAGCCTTTGCAAAGTTTAAAGCATTCATTTTGTAATTTACGCCTCATAACATTTTTCTCTTAGTCGCAGTTTTTACAGCTGTGAATGAAGTACGCTTAGAGCTTTAATTGAAAATGCAACATCTGATTTCTTCCCGAAATTTACATAGGAAATTATTGAATTTCTAAAAGTAAATTTTTACAAACTTTCTAGAATCTAGAGACTCAAAATCAGGTGTAAAATTGTGTTCACTTTCTGTGATAAATCAAAAGTAAGACAAAGGATATTCTTCAAGGCCCCCCCCTTCCCCATCTTTCCAAATAAAAGTCCTTACCCCCTCTTCTCTTGTAACTGGGGGGTCTAGTCACGTCATTACACATCCTGTAATTAAATACGTGTTTTAAAAACGACTTAACCATGCCAGACAGTTAGATCAGGAATGCATAAAATCACGTGTTTCGTAATGCAATTAAATTAATGCATTTTGCCCGTCACGTTCTCACCAGTGAAATTTTATCTCTCTAACGAAATCAGATACGGTTGGCCGAATATTCACATAAAGAGCGATGAACGTTGTCTGAAGAGCAGCGGCGAGAGCGCGCCAAAAACGGCAAACCCACTTGAAGAACAGTCCGGGATCATATGACGTCAATAGCACGTCAAGCGCGCCACGGTTGAAGCAGTCAGCTCTTTTCTTCGGATAGTTACCTCATTCAATGCATCGACGCAGCACGTGTCTGAGAGAGCAGAGCACAGCGGCTTTTTAGTGTTTCTCCTCCGTTTAATTTTTATTTTATCTAACATCACGAGATAATGAAACGGTATCAGATGTTACACGCTTTATCGGGGCCTCAATCCTTTGCTTCTGTGTTGGTTAAAACTAAATCTTTGTTTACAATTATGTAAAAGAAAAAGTTAATCAGGTGATGTTTTTGTTACGCAGCAGTGGCGCAGCATAGGGTTTGTGGGTGAAAACATCCCCAGAGGCTTTGGTTGTCAAGATTATTCGTAATTTTTAAAGCTTCTAAGTTTTTCCTTTGTGGTAGCTTCAGACAGTTTGTAGTGTAATGTAACTTCAAAAGAATTTAAAAAAAAAGAAAAGAAAAAAAAAAAAACATGAGCACAATGAATTATTACTGCCATGTAACTGTAAGCTTAATACAGGTTGTAAGTTACTGCATTTGTTTATTTTACCTCTTTCAGCCGCCATTAGCCTGAGATTGATGCGCCCTCTTCACAGAGCCGAATTTAGCTTCATTGCACCACTAAGCCACATGGCTCAATTCATGATTTCAGAGAAATCATGAATTGATAATTTTATGACTTTTTTCCCCATTCAAAATTGATATATCTTTTTTAGCCTACTTTCCCGTTAAAAATAAAAGAGACGAAAAAAGCATTAAAATTGGCTTAATGCATCTAAAAAATGTCGCCAAGTCCAAAAAATATCGCCAAGTTCAAAAAATATCGCCAAGTCCAAAAAATATCGCCAAGTAAAAAAAAGTCAAAAAGAAACAAAAAAATGAAATAAATATCGAAAAATTAAAAATTTGAAAGTAGGGTATTGAGATGGGGAATTTGTGTGTCGGTCGGTCTGTCGGTCGGTCGGTCTGTCGGTCGGTCTGTCGGTCTGTCTGTCCCCCCCTAATAACTTTTGAATGAACATTCCGATTTGGACAAACTTTTTTTTGTTGGAAAGATCTCGGCGAGTACAGCTCATTCCCGTATTTGATTTTTCGATTTGAACAATTTTTGGTTCAACTTTGAGCCGTTCAAACAACCGGTCCCGCGATACTAACTTTTGAATGAACAGTCCGATTTGAACAAACTTTTTTTTGTTCGAAAGGTCTTTTCAAGGAAATATCGCCAAGCTCAAAAAATATCGCCAAGCCCAAAAATATCGCCGAGTCCAAAAAATATCGCCCAGCCCAAAAAATATCGCCAAGCCCAAAAAATATCGCCAAGTCCCAAAAATATCGCCAAGTCCAAAAAATATCGCCAAGCCCAAAAAATATCGCCAAGCCCAAAAAATATCGCCAAGTCCAAAAAATATCGCCAAGCCCAAAAAATATCGCCAAGTCCAAAAAATATCGCCAAGCCCAAAAAATATCGCCAAGCCCAAAAAATATCGCCAAGTCCAAAAAATATCGCCAAGCCCAAAAAATATCGCCAAACCCAAAAAATATCGCCCAAAATATCGCTAAGCCCAAAAAATATCGCCAAGCCCAAAAAATATCGCCAAGCCCAAAAAATATCGCCAAACCCAAAAAATATCGCCAAACCCAAAAAATATCGCCAAGTCCAAAAAATATCGCCAAGCCCAAAAAATATCGCCAAGTCAAAAATATCGCCAAGCCCAAAAAATATCGCCAAACCCAAAAAATATCGCCAAGCCCAAAAAATATCGCCAAGCCCAAAAAATATCGCCAAACCCAAAAAATATCGCCAAGCCCAAAAAATATCGCCAAGCCCAAAAAATATCGCCAAGCCCAAAAAATATCGCCAAGTTCAAAAAATATCGCCAAGCCCAAAAAATATCGCCAAACCCAAAAAATATCGCCAAGCCCAAAAAATATCGCCAAGCCCAAAAAATATCGCCAAGCCCAAAAAATATCGCCAAGCCCAAAAAATATCGCCAAGCCCAAAAAATATCGCCAAGCCCAAAAAATATCGCCAAGTTCAAAAAATATCGCCAAGCCCAAAAAATATCGCCAAACCCAAAAAATATCGCCAAGCCCAAAAAATATCGCCAAACCCAAAAAATATCGCCAAACCCAAAAAATATCGCCAAACCCAAAAAATATCACCAAGCCCAAAAAATATCGCCAAGCCCAAAAAATATCGCCAAACCCAAAAAATATCGCCAAGCCCAAAAAATATCGCCAAGCCCAAAAAATATCGCCAAGCCCAAAAAATATCGCCAAGCCCAAAAAATATCGCCAAGCCCAAAAAATATCGCCAAGTTCAAAAAATATCGCCAAGCCCAAAAAATATCGCCAAGCCCAAAAAATATCGCCAAGCCCAAAAAATATCGCCAAGTCCAAAAAATAATGAAAAAATGACTGACTGGGCAGACGATTTTTTGTTTATTTATTTATTTGTTTTGTTTAATTTATTACTATTGTTTTTTTTTTTTTTTTTTTGGCAGACGATTTTTTTGTTAACAAAAATTTTTCATTCACGAGAGCATTTTATTCTTTATTTATATTTATTAACTGGCAACGGATTAAAAATGAAATTCGAGACATTTTGTAACGATTTTTTTTCTTTCTTTGATTAAATGTGTTTTGATGTTCTTTGTTCTTTTATTTATTTATTTATTTTTCTTTTGAAAACGGTTGTGGAATTTTTCTACGGAAGAACTATGACAGTTACGTTCTTTAAATGGTGCGACAAAACTTTATTTACTCGTTTATTTACTTTTTACGTGTCTACTTCATCTGATGAGAGGGGTATATTTTGCTTTTAGAAATCAGCTTTAAGTGCTATAAAGGTATGTTTGACATAATTTTCAGTTTCAGATAATTAATAGAATATTGATCAGATGCTAGAATGCCGATATCGATGTACGGGAAAGTAGGCTCGTTTAGTTCTTGACAGAACTTCTTGTTTATTTCAGCAATCCAGTTTTAATGAACAGAACTGACATTTTAACGAAATTAGTGAGAGCATTATTCAAAAGAAGTACAATATAATAAATGGCGTAAAGAAACTTCGTTTTAATTTTTTTTAAAATGAAGAAACAGAGAATGGTTCTGAAACACTCGGATATTGTTTTACTAAACTCTAACATCAAGGAAAAGTATCTGCATAAAAAAATTCTCCAATTTTCTTGTTTTAATGAAACAAAAATAGTTTCTTAAAATTCCGATGAAAAGTAAAATTCAGTACTTCTTCGAGTCAAGCACCCAAATATCTTTAAGTCAGTGGCGGATTTACAGGTTTAGCGACATAGGCGGACTGAGTTCCTGAGGGGGGGGGGGGCAAGATTTTTTTGTTTAGAAACTAACAGTCTTAAGTGCTTTTTTTTGCTTTTTTCTTTGAAGCAACTAATAGTCTTACCTGTTAATTTTTGTTTGATTTTTCAAAATATTTATGAACATTTGGTAGCTTTCACGATTTTATATAGAGAATCAGTTTTCTTTCATTCTTTTTTTTTTTAATTCTACTGATCAATTTTAGGCTTTTTGCAATTTTTGAAACACAAGTAGTTTTATCAAATTTCAGCAGTTTTTCAAAAAATGTAAGAGAGGTGTAAGAGATAAGAAAGGGAAAGGGGAAATGTAAGGGCTTATCCTACAGGGCCTTATCCAGGACACTTATCCAGGACAGGGCCTTATCCAGGGCCTTATCCTACAGGGCCCTATTGTCCTTATCCAGGACACCATTTCTGTTTTAAATAAAATAAAAACAATGATTCAGCCGGGACTGTGTAATTGAAATAAAAGGTTAGAAGAGAAAAATGGCATTCTTTCCCTTAAATATATTACTGGGCTTAGATAGCAAGCCTTCAATGATGAAAATGTCAGTATCCTGGCTGGGGAAAAGAAAAAAACCGCCGCTTTCTGGCATTAATTTTAAATCACTGGTAATACATCCAGTAGAATAGAAGGCTTTATTTCCAAAACATTAGTTTGAAAACAAAGATTGTGATTTAAAAAAAAGCTTAAATTGACACACGATAAATAAAAAAATGCAGCAGACAATTAATTATGTTATTTTTAGTTAGAATTGGTTAGGGTAAGTGGGCCCCCTTCTTAATACAGTTCGTTTTTAAAGCCTTATACAGCAGCTTTAAAGCAAAACAGTTTAAACTTGTTGACTTATTTAATCTTGGACATTATTAATAAATACAAGTTCAGCATTATTTCTTAAAAAAAAGCTTTAATATTTTTACCTATATCGTGTTTTTAAAAAAATGACGTGGGGCGCCCACTTACCCCCTAGGAAGGGGTAAGTGGGCCACCCCACATTTATTTATATTTAAAGTGAGCATATCTAAAAAAGGGGCTTGCAGGTCCTACCTGATAAAGTATAAAATTTTTGTAGCAAAAATGTTGTACCATTTTTAACTTTTTTCATTATTACATAAGTCGAGTACTTTCCTGGTGAGTGAACAATATGGAACGGAACAACCTATATAAAGGGACTGGAATTCAAAGAAATACCTTCACTTTTAGGGGTTGTCCGTTAAGGGATGTTTTAAAAAGATTCTGTTTTGTCAAGCAATAAAAATTCTTGTTGATTCAATTTCTTTATTATTGCTGAAAATTTTTTGATAACTAGATGATGAAAATCGTTTTGTTACTCTTCTGATGCTTTTTGTCAAAAATTTGACCGTTTTGAGGAGTGTAACACACTTAAAGTGAGTTTCCTCTATTTTTCTCTTAATAAGTTCCTAACAAAGAATAAGTAGGGGAGAGTGGTAATGAATGGGCCATGGTGATGAATGGGCCACTAACAAAAAATGAAAAAGTATTTGCATGAATTTTTTTTTTGATGCCACCAATAGATGTAGCTATTTGTTCTACTAAACTCATCCAATTTTTATTTGTTTGCGCTGAGCCATTTTCAAACTACAGTGGCATGGTCAAGAATCTGACTGAAAAGTAAGTTTTTCCCTTTTTAGTAAAACATTTCCTAGCTAAAATGTACCAAGTATTTCACTGCATACATATGTATAAGCTAGTCTTTCCATATCTATAAACTAATCTTAAGATGTATTTTGATGTTATCTAAATTCAATGTACTCAAAAAACCTAAATGTATTCCAAAAGTATAGGTGGGGTTGAATGGGCCACTATGTCATGGTAATGAATGGGCCACCTAAATATTGTTTTTCTTCCTTTTCTTTGGATTTTCGCATTAATATGAAACACAACTGACTGTTATAGATAAAGATTACTGTCGTCAAAATAGGTCTGTAGTAACTTTTAAATATAATTTGCAGATCTATATTATATTCCTATAGTACAATAGACCTCTGGTCGCAGTGCATGGCTTGAAAAAGCCCCCCCTCTCTCCTTCATATTATATTCCTCACAGTACAATTTCATTTTGGTAACTTCTTGGTAACTTAAGTTAGATATTTCTTATTCCCGATGTCTAGTAAATTTTAAAATTTTTTTTTGAATTTTGACAAGTTTGAAAATGAAGATAAAGTTTTTGAAAGTGATTTTTAATATTATTTTTGAAATATATAAATTTTGTTAAATCATAGTGTGTATTATCTGTTATTTTTTTATATATATTTGATGTTATTTATTTCTTACAATCTCATTATTTAGTCATTTTTCTGCTACAATTGGTATGCATCAGTTTTATTTTAATTGCATCAGTTTTGATGTTTATATAATTTTAAATCAGTATGATTTTGTATCATCATGTCAAGTGCAACATTTATTTTGTCATATTCAGCAAATAAAAGATTAAAGCCACATGTTTTCATTGAATTCATTTAGTGGCCCATTCATTACCTTCGATGGCCCATTCAACCCTATAGGTGGGGTTGAATGGGCCAAATTTCAAAATTTTTATTTTCTATTATAATTCATTATAGACAGGTGCTAATCCAACTTTTATGACTTTTTTAGATAGCCAGATAAGTAAAGTAACTAAAACACCAATTTAGAGTTAAAACAAAGTGTTAGCAAAAATTACAAAAATTCAAAACAAAAAAGTGGCCCATTCATTACCACTCTCCCCTACATTTTTTTAAAGCATTTTTTTTATAGAATTTGAGATTTTAAAATGTCAGGTTTTAAGAGAATTACCCTAATATTAAAGTATTATTATTATTATTATTATTGCTGTTTTAAAATCACTAGAGGATAACATTAAAAATTCTTTGAATTACCGTTCTTATAAATTTTATACACCACAGAAATTGAAACAATTTAGACATTTTCTCCTGTTGCTAATGTTTTAAAGCTTGAAACAAGAAAAACTGTGCTGTACTTTTGCAAATAATAAATAATAACGATCAGAAGTGATTCTTTAGTTAATTAGGAGTTCAAAAAAGGGAAGAGCATAATTGGATTGAATGCTCTTAAATTTTCATTCAGTTATTCCGAATATAATTAAAGAGTCGAGCTTCTACAGACATTGAGGAAGCAGTTGTAGACAAATATGGATGCAAGAACTTTTTGAAAGAGCTTGATTGACGACATTTCCTGTAATAAAAAAGTTTTACAGTGTTGTATAATGTATAATAAGTGTTCCTTGTTCGTGAGTTTCAAGTTATTATGTAATCTTTCACTTTCGTACTCGTGTCTTGGGAAACAAAATTCAAGGACCTAAGAAAAAAATATCGTAAAATAAAGTAAACATTCAAGCAATGTTTTGAGAAAAACTTGAGGACTTCTATAAAGACCACACTGTAAAAAATAGATGTTGTTTTTACAGAATAATACAGATAATTTTATAGTATATAACTGTAAAAAGTGCTAATTTTACAGTAATAAATTGTAAAAGTGTTAATTTTACAGTAATAAATTGTAAAAGTACTAATTTTACACTAATAAACCAAAATTGCTGCTTTTTAGTAATAAACTGCAAAACTGCTAATTTTACGGTTTATTACTGTGCATTTTACAGTTTTAAACTGGAAGCTCTGCTGCCAGTATTATACTGTAATTTTGCAGTGCAGTCTTTATTTTAAATCTCCATCAAGTCTATTTGACTTGAGTTTATTTCAGGGCTGTCCATAAATGATACCACACTTGTTTTTTTTTTTTTTTTTTTTTTCAACATTTTTTATCTTTCTCTTCCCCTTGTCACAAAGTCACACTTCACCTCACCTCCCCCATCCCTTTGTCACATGTCATGCTGTCTTTCACAAACATATTCTTATAAAAAAAATAATTAATGTCAGTTTTTCTTGTGTTAGCCCTCCCCAGGGGTGCCCACGGGGGGGAGGGATTATGGCGCAAGTTGCGCCACCAAAATAGGGGGGGGGGATTTTTTTAAACTTATTTATTTATTTATTTAAATTATTTATGAATTTATTTTTTTAATTTAAATTATTTCTTTATTATTTATTTATATATTTTATTTATTTATTTTTCTTTCGTGTGTGTGTGGGTGTGCTTGCAATGTCTGGAAGGGAAAAAAAGCGATTACATTCTGCTCATAATTAGTACTTTTAAAAAGTTAATATTTAAAAAAATAATTATAACTTAAAAAATAAATAAATAATGTTTAAAAAAATAAATAAATAACGCTTAAAAAATAAATAAATCGTATTTAAAAAATAAATAACATTAAAAAAATAAATAAATAATATTTTAAAAAATAAATAAATAATATTAAACAAATAATGATAATAAACAAGAAGTTCTGTCAAGAACTAAACGAGCCTACTTTCCCGTACATCGACATCGGCATTCTAGCATCTGATCATTATTCTCTTGATTATCTAAGACGAAAAATTATGTCAAACATACCTTTTTAGCACTTGAAGCTGATTTCTAAAAGCAAAATATACCCCTCTCATCAGATGAAATAGACACATAAAAAGTAAATAAATGAATAAATAAAGTTTTGTCGCACCTTTTAAAGAATGTAACTGTTACAGTTCTTCCGTAGAAAAATTCCTCAATTGTTTTCAAAAAAAAAATTAAAAGTACAAAGTACATCAAAACACATTTTATCAAAGAAAGAAAAAAAAAAAGAAAAAAAAACTCGTCCGTTGATAAAATGTCTCGACGTTCACTTTTAATCCATTGCCAGTTGTTAAATATAAATAAAGAATAAAATGCCCTCGTGAATGAAACATTTTTGTTACAAAAAAAATCGTCTGCCAAAAATAATAATAATAATAATAATAAATTCAATAAAACAAATGAATAAATAAACAAAAAATCGTCTGCACAGTCAGTCATTTTTTTTCGGACTGTTTACAAAAAAGTTATTAGGGGTGACAGCTTGCTTGAGCGGTTCAATGTTAAACGAAAAATTGTTCAAATCGGAAATGTAAATACGGGAATGAAGTATCCTTGAAAAGTTCTTTCCAACAAAAAAAAGTTTGTTCAAATCGGACTGTTCATTAAAAAGTTAGTATCGTGGGACCGGTTGTTTGAACGGCTCAAATTTGAACCAAAAATTGTTCAAATCAAAAAATCAAATATGGGAATGAGCTGTACTCGCCGAGATCTTTCCAACAAAAAAAAGTTTGTCCAAATCGGACTGTTCATTCAAAAGTTATTAGGGGGGGACAGACAGACCGACCGACCGACCGACCGACCGACACACAAATTCCCCATCTCAATACCCTACTTTCAAATTTTTAATTTTTCGATATTCATTTTACCTTTTTATTTTTTTCACTTGGCGATATTTTTTTTTGACTTGGCGATATTTTTTAACTTGGCGATATTTTTTGGACTTGGCGATATTTTTTAGATGCATTAAGCTACTTTTAATACTTTTTTCGTCTTTCTTTTATTTTTAACGGGAAAGTAGGCTAAAAAGAGGGGTTAAAATAAAAAGCACAAGGGGGTTGTGAAAAATTTTGGTTGGAATTTGTTATGTTGAACTTGGGGATGATGGGCGCCCCTGCCCCTCCTTCCCCCTTGTCGCAAATCGTCCCAATTATTGCATTAGTAGTTAGCTGAAGAAGCCGTCTGCAGAAGAAAGCGATTGTGCTCTTTGGAACGAAATACTCCTGTAATCGTAGGGACCCGCTCAAGCAAAAATTACTCACGCTAAAAAACTCATTGCGAAACTGGAAATTCGTTTTGAAGAACATATATTTTGCATCAGGCCCTAATTAACGCACAGGTCAACTGGGTCCAAGTCCAGGTCCCCAATGGGATAATATGGCCACCCTATTTCGTTTCAAAATTCCATTATATATAATAGACTTTGTATTCATTGAGTTTTAAACATACATGTACTCATAAAAAGCACTTGCCAAAACGTTTTTCTTTATTTTTCTCTAATTGTTTTCAAACAAACATCATTCGGTATACTTGCATTACAAATTGGACTTATTACATTTAAAACATACTAGTTTGTACACATTGAGAAATTTTGATGTTTGGAGAAGGTACATTTTTTAGCGCTTCTTAGCTTAGGTGTGTTTACAGCTGCCCGCCCCCCCCCCTACTGGGGCAGATGTGAACAAAATTTAACAAATTTTAGACTTATTTTTTTGGCTGCAATTCACTGTTGAAGGGAGGTAACTGCATGAAAATATTTAGCAAATGCTTGATTTATCATGTATAGCACTTGTTTTTTTTATATCTCAAATTAATTATGAAAAAAATACAAAAATGTAATTTTTGTTCACATGTGCCCCCCTCTCCCCTACCTGTTCAAAAATATTGTCTTACATCTGAACTTCAATAAAATAAATTGATACCATTCTAGCTATTTGACTGATAAACTTTCTGCAATTCTTTCCACTGAAGCTTTAAAGACATAATTACATTTTCATATACTTACGAAGCGTTACTTTTCCGTCGTAATGTTACTAAAAAAACAAGAAACAAAATAATTTGGAAATTGAAAAATACTTTGCATCTCAAAATAGCTCAAATGGATCTTTCCTTCATTGTCATCGATGAAAGCCCCGAAAACAAGAGCACCCTTTACCGAAGCCTTTTATCTAGTCTAAATTTATGTAAGAATGTTGTGTGAAAATGAATTAGAAATAACTTTTGGGATGCATTTTTTTCAGTAAAATGTGATTCAAGGCTATCTGACATTTTTATCATTTCCGATTGAGCATCCTTCCGTATTTGTTTCCTTAACAGAACATTCATGCATGATATAGAAAAAAAATGGTGTTTCACACTTTTTGCAACTCTTTTTGTACACTTGATCTGCATTTTATATATTTGAACGACAATTTCGAAGAGTGTGTAACGATGTTATACCGTTGAATTTGATATTTCTTACGAAATAATGCTTTTTTAGTTGAGATATGGTAAAATGCTTAATGAGTGGTAGAGGAGCGGCGGGGCAGAAAAAGTTTTTTTTTTTTTTTGCTTTTAATTTTAGTAATTATCAAAAAAAAAAAAAAGAAAGAAAGAAAGAAAGAAAGAAAAGAAAAGACAAATAAATGTTTAAGAAAAAAAGAAAACGGAAAGAAAAAGACGAATTTTTAAGAAAGATTTTTTTTAATTTTAAACGATTAAATAGTGAAATTTCTTTTTGGAATAGCTTGAAAGGCGCGCGTGCAAAAGGTACATACTGAAAAGTATGAAATTCAGTATTTTTGTCATACAGCTCAGCTTTCAACTACACAACTTAGGGGTGCCCACAGGGGGGAGGGGGTTATGGCGCAAGTTGCGCCATCAAAATTTTGAGAGCGTAGGTATTTTTTTAACTAATTTATTTATTTATTTAAATTTTTTTCAATTTAAATTATTTACGGTTTTTAATAAAAATTGTTCATTAATTTATTTTTTAATTTAAATTATTTCTTTTATTCCTTTCTTTCTTTATTTAAACTCATGTTTGTGAAAATTGCAACACCATGAAGGAATCGTCATAATTGAAGGAAATTTAATACACAGCTAAGGTACAAACAAATGAGATAATAGATAGATAATGATAGTGGTACAAACAAATGATTAAACTTAGAAAGCCAACAAACACTAAAAAAATATGGAAATTAGTATTTTGTGTAGCCACCACGCGCTGCAATAAGTGCTGCTACGCGACGTGGCATGGAGTCACACAAATTTTTAATATTTGCGTGATCAAGAGCATTCCACACTGTTTGTATGCGTACCTAAAGTTCGTCTGTAGAAGCAACAAGACAAGGATCACGGACGAGACGCCGACCAACGAAATCCCAGACATGTTCAATCGGCGGCATATCCGGGGAATACGATGGCCGGGGAAGAAGCTGTACCTGCTGCGATGCAAGAGAGGATTGAACAGCCCTAACGACATGAGGGCGGGCATTATGATGCTGAAATGTAGCGCCAGGCAAGCCTTGAAGGAAGGGGACAGCTTGGGGCTGTAGAACTTCACTGATATACTGATTGCTGTTCAGATTACCCACAATTCGTAGCAATTGAGATCGTCCGTGATATGAAATGGCACCCCAAACCATGACTCCAGGTGTTCGTCCACTGGGACGTTCGATAATGCACTCTGGAAGGTGGCGTTCACCGGCATAGCGTCGGACGCGGCGAATGCTGCCATCATGGTGCCACAAATTAAAGCGGGATTCGTCAAAAAACACAACATACTGCCAATCAGCACGCCAGTTCTTATATTTAGATATGATCAATGCAATTACATTAAACTAACTTACTAAACGCCAGTTCTTATGCTGATTGGCCCATTATAGCCGGAGGCGGCGATGAGTTAGCGTGAGCGGGATCCTGTATAAAGGAGTCCTTGCGCGCCGTCCACGCTGCAGCAGACGTCTACGAATTGATGAAGCACACATTGAAACACTTGTAGCTGTTGACCACTGTGCTGCCAGCTGTCTGGAAGAAGCTGTACGGTCCGTCAGTACCATGCGGATCAGGTGTCTATCATCGCGCGCTGACGTCACATTTCGGGGTCCACTCCCGGATTTCCGAGTTGTCCAACACTCGTCCTTGCACTGCTTCCAAACGCGCATCACTATGCTGCTGTTACGTTGCACACGAGCTGCTACTTCACGATGAGACAATCCAGCTTCACAAAGGCCGGTGATCTTCCCCCGTTTAAACTCCGTAAGTTGTTGAAACCTCGCTCTTTTTCGTCGAAGAGGCATAAGCAACGTCTGATCTAACGTTTATCACAAGCAGATAACCACCTATAACCATACACGCCTTGCTGCAGCCGTCTAATTATTCGGATAAATCCGGCGTTCAGAGGGCGCTGCTCAGCGTACGCATGCACTACGCGTCTGAAATTCTAATCATTTGCATATCATACCCTACTTTGCATTTGCTGAAAATTTCAGCCCATTCGCGCGAGTCCTTCATGGTGTTGCAATTTTAACAAACATGAGTTTATTTAATGCCTTTTTAGCTCGTCTTTTTTCTTTCTTTTAGGTATTCTAACGACTAAAAGTTTTTTTTTTTTTTTGAACAGAAAAGCTTTTTTCTTTGTGTCGTATAAAATGTCCTGGTTATATTTATTACTTTTTATATGTTTTCATACTTAAAATTCAAAACTTTATGACGAGAAAATTTTTCACAAACATGAGTTTATTTTGTGTGCACGTGTGTGTGCTTGGAATGTCTGGAAGGGGAAAAAAGCAGTTCTATTCTGCGCATAATTCAAACTTTTAACAAATTAGTAATATATTAAAAAATAATAGTTACATTTTTAAAAAATAGATAAATAATATTTAAAAAAATAAATAATATAAAAAAGAGGGGTTAAAATAAAAATAAAAAGAACAAGAACAAAAGGGTTGTGAAAAATTTGGCGGGAGGGGGGATTTGTGCCATTGAGTTTGGGGGGGGATGGACACCCCTGACACAACTATTCTCTAAACAGCACTCGGAAGCCTAAATGTTTCTGCAAAAAATAAAATAAATTTGTAAATGATCTCGTTTAAGAGATACGGGAAATGTGCACGTAATTTGATTTAAAAGATAAAGGAAATTTGTAAATAATTTCTTTCAAATATTATGTAAAATGTGCCGATAATTTTATTAAAAGAAAAAAATAAATTTGCACACATTCCGTAGCCATCTCTTCAATCTGAAAAACTTATCCATTCTCGCCAAACAATCGATAACTGTCTTTTTATTCAAATCAGAGATTTCGGTCAAAAAAGAGAATATATCTCGATAAAAGTTCAGAAATTACTCCCAAGTTCTCCTCCGGTGTAGTTGTAAGAGGGGTAAGGCCTGTTCGAGAATATTCTTCATCGGTTTTTGGAACTTTGTCCCAAGGGTGTCATTAAGGAAGGCGTTCCCATCGGCCTCAGATCGGCTGGCAGCTAAATAACATGCTGTAGTAGTTGCAGCTCGTAAATGCCAACAGACTTCGATCCCATCAAAAGATCGCAAATTTTAAATAACATGGAAATGAGGAGTATTTTGGAAGATATTGTACGAGGAGATATATTTATAGAATGATTAAACCGCGAGTAATGGCTGGATATATTTTGCTGTTAATGAGTGGTAGTTTGAAGATAAAAAGTACAATGTGCTAAAAAACTAAAATGCTAAAGCAAGGGTGGTCAACTTTTGTATTTTTGGGGAACTCTTTGAGTTTACTCTTTTCTTGACAGAACTGTGCACGTAATAAATAAAACGAATAAAAATAAATAGAATATGTTAAAAACTCTTTACTCCCTTTTTGTGGCAATTTCCTACAGATTTTTTTTCTCTCTCCCTCCTCCCTCTCTCTTTTATGCTTGTAGTTTTTTTTGCCCGTTTTTGGAACGTTACTTGACTTTGAACGCTCGGAAACGGTAAATATGAAGTTAATCTACAAGCAGAAAAAAAAAAGCTATTCGAACTTACAAAACTATTATTGAATCTTTTTTTTTAATCATAACACAAGATTTTTTTTTCTAAAATATATTCCTTAGTAATAAACAAGAGCAACATCTCTTAAAATTGTAACGAAACAATAAAAAGACACTTTTTTTTTACAAGCAAGCCGTCCTGAAGAATTCTTTTATAAAAATTAAATTTTACTTGCATTTTGATGCTTTGATTAAACAAATTTAGCGATCACGTGGTTTTCCTTTTCATTTTGTCTGCTTAAAAAATGATTTTTTTTTTGTGTGAGCACATTATCATTTTCTTAACAGTATATTTTGTGTAATTTTTCTTCATGCGTGTATTTTTAACTTCATATAAAAATTAAGTGCTTGAGTTTTAATGATTGCTTCCTGAATAATAATAATTTTAAAATGTTCCGGTTTATTAGTTTTTTTTTTTTTTTTTTTGTGTGTGTGATAGTTAGTGTGATTTTTTTTAAAATGATGGTCTGAAAATATATCCATAACTATAGCATTTAGGAACACGGAGTAAAACCTAATTTAAAACTTGAATTTTTCCTTTTTAATTTTGTGAAGAAGGGAAATATTTGCCCTCATCGTACAGTGGTCGATTTTGCCAATCTAGCTGGACAAAAATACTTTGGTTCGTCAAATCGAGTATCGAGTAGCAAGTTTTAATATTGTTGGTATATTAATAATAAACATAAAATAACATTAAAAGAAGTGTCTGGTCTGTGACTAAGATCTGCACTAGAACTACTGTCTGAAGGATTGCAGTCTATATTTTAGTTGTTTTTCCATTGCAACTCAGTTTCTTCAGATCATCTAGTCCCGTACGTCTTAGGTCTTAGAATTATTTTGGTGCTTTGTAGTTACAGGGATACTTTGTCATGACTCGAACAATAGCATGTGTTAAGTTCTTTCTATATTTTTTAACCCAGAAAATGGTTTTTATGAATTGTTTTCAAATGCTTCAAAATATTTTATTTATAAGTGATTAGAAGCTTTATGTTAGAAAAAAACATTTGTGATACTGATATTCCTTGAATTGCATCTAACTTAGCTTCTATTATTTTACTATAGCATAGATATTTTTCGCTTCGGAAAAACTTTTGAATTTCAGTAGTAGCTTTTCGAGAACGTACTTAGCAATTTCTGCATCATCTCGTTTTCCTGCGAAACGAAGACTATTTAGAGTGTCATTTATTTATTTATTTATTTTTTTTTTTTTGAGTTAGTGCCTTGAGTTACAGACGTAGCATTTCGTTTTATAGTTTCGTGTTGATGCCTGATTCTTTGAAAAAAAAGTTGGTCAACCGCGATCTATGGACTTTTGTTGTATTGCCAAAGAACCTGGGAGTCTTATGCATCGAATAACCGTTGAGTAAAATATGATAAATCTTTGTAA
Source organism: Uloborus plumipes (assembly GCA_038373865.1). Taxonomy (NCBI): domain Eukaryota; kingdom Metazoa; phylum Arthropoda; class Arachnida; order Araneae; family Uloboridae; genus Uloborus; species Uloborus plumipes. The sequence continues at coordinate 26,549 of JAXGGA010006513.1, forward strand.
AAAAAATGGAATTTGTTTATTAAGTAAATGCGCATATACCTTTTTTTTTTCTTTTAGTAGAAAAAGAAGAGCGTTTTCACCACGTTTCGTTAAATCGTACACACAACCTGTTAGTATAGTATTTCTAACGCTTAATCTCATACTATACTTAATTTCATTTAAATTAATAGTTTCAATTACAAAATTTTCTGCACTATTCTTGCCCTTATCCATACTCCAAACATTAAAATGCATTGTATCTTTGATAATATAATGTATTTAACGTAGCACTCAAACACTATTATTGTAGACAAATATTTTTTCGCTTACTTATGTGGAGACGTAAATGCTGTTATTACAATTTAAACTACGTTCTAAAACGTTCGAGCGCTAATATTTTTTTAACAGTAATACAAGGCTGATAAACAAGGTTTACAAATAAATTTAACAACAGGCGGTGGTTAAAAAGTATTCCCCCCCCCCCCCACACACACCCGAAAGAAAATTTTCTCTGATTTTAAATTCATCGTTTCAGACAAAAAGTCCACAGTTCCAAGACACATTACTCATATTGCCGGCAAGATCCAGGTATAATCTTTTGTACTCTCATTTGTCAACATATCTGGTACATAAAAATATAACTTAGAGGGCGGAGACCTGTGGAGCATTTTTTTTGCTGCCCTAATAACTTTTAGTGTTATGGTGTAAAATTCATTAATTTTTCATGTAGTCAAAAATATATTTAAAATTCGTACTAAACCCTTTAAGAGAATAATGTGCTTGGATGACAAAATGACAATATATAAGCACAATTATTTTTAAACAACAGAGACAACAAGTAGCCAAAGTCCTTTATCTCCCTTCTAAAACATCATAAAATTTACTATTACAATCCGTATACTTCAATCCTTTATAGGAAAAATTCCCAGAACTATCTAAATTAGACATGGTTTCTTGCTTTGTAGATATTTCAGTTGCCAAAAAAAATATTTTGCCAAAAAATAACGATGTTGAAATTTTGATTTTTGTCCAGCTAGATTTAAAAAATCGACCACTGTGCATCGGTCTGCTTTCCTGAAACCTCCCATTACCTCTCTCCCTATGCACTGCAAAACTTAACTGTTGTTTTTACAGTATAATACTGGAAGCCGAGGTTCCAGTATTATACTGTAAAAACAAAGCCAGTATTATACTGTAAAAACGGTTTTATACTGGAAGCCGAGGTTCCAGTATAAAACTGTTAAATGCACAGTAATAAATAGTAAAACTAGCAATTTTGCAGTTTCTTACTGTAAAATTAGCAATCTTGCAGTTTATTTCCGTAAAATTTAGCTGTATTATACTGTAAAAACAACAGTATAATACTTGCAACAGAGGTTAAAGTTTAAAACTGTAAAATGCAGGTTAATAAACTGTAAAATTAGCAATATGAATTTATTACTGTAAAGTTAGCAATTTTTACAGTTTCTTACAATAAAATTAGCTGCATTATACTGTGAAAACAGCATTCATTTTTTTACAGTGTGCCCAACTCTGAACTTCAATGCTGTCTATGACTATGCTTCTTCCCCTTATTATGTAAGAAAATGTTTTTGTTCTTTTAGTGTCTTACTTATCCCTTCCAAAGAATTCTGCAAACAAAAAAGGGACGGGGGGAGGGGGTCGTAGAAACGTCTATTCAAAACGCGGCTGACGAATATCTCCAAAAAAGAAAGAAAATCAAACTAAAAGAGACTAGAAAATTGCTGACCGTGACATAACTCCAGGATTCATACAATCCTAGATTAACTAGTTCAACAAAAGAGCCCGTAGCGCTGATCTTGCGTGCGAGCCAATAAAGAAATAAAAAAACTTCTGACGTCATCGGTCCCCGAACTGACGTCAGAGAAGGGCTACTATCAAAAGCGCTAAATGCGAATGTGACTACTTTAGTTACCCAGACGACAGCGGAATTTTTCATTTCCGTGCATTTCTAATTTGTTTCGTTCGAAATTTCACAGTAGAATTATTTTGATAGATACTGTAAGTTAAAATTAAATTTTTTAAAGCATTTTTCCAACTCATGATGACGTTAGTAGTGAATAAAAGAGTAAATAATGTAATTTTAGTAATGAAGCATCGATACATTATTCGAAAAAAATAACGATCAAAAAGAAATACTTCGCTTTCGAGTGAATGAAAGTAAAATTTCACTTTGAAGTTATAATTAAATATCAGTCATTATGTTGCAATTGAGGAGGTGATTCACAATTTTGAACTTGAAAACAAGCATTTAATTTTTTTTAAATACTTCCATGCAAATTTTATTATTGCAATTTCCAGGAAAAATAGTTTTTATGAAATTGACAGTTTTTTCTTGAAAGAATTTTATGTTCAGTATGGCAGAATATGTTTGAATGAAATGGACGCAATGTCTTTCATAGTCGTAAAAAATTAACTTACACTGCCATGCTTGATGCAAATTACACTACTTTTTTTTTCAACCTTTTGGATCCGGGCTGTTTTTTGGAAATTTTTCTTTCGATTCAGGTAGCACAGCTGAACCACAGATTTCTTTTCCATTGAAAAGAGAAGATATAAACTGTCGTACTAGACGTATGAAACCTTGAAAAAATCCCCGGCTCCAAAGGATTCGAGTGAAAATTTCAACCCCGTCCTCTAAAGAAAAAAGACTTACGGTACAACATGTGTACCGCCCGGTTCCTAAAGGTTTCAATTGCCATAACTTTTTACAAAACAGATTTCCATCAACTTTTACCTTGCTGCAGATGGTTTGATTTGATCCCTTTTTATCAGTTACGAGATAAAGTTAGATATAATGTGAAACATTTATTTTAGCAGCATCTTTATTTATTATCAAAAATGTTTATCGAGAACTAATTGGGTCAATTTTTCCAGAAAACTGCATCGATTTTTTCACCTTAGTTCTTCCATATCTTCAGCGTCCTAATTCATTCAAACTCATCAATTAAATAAATGCTATCTGCCCATGGTTGCTGTGCAATTGGCAAACTAAAAGATAAGACAAGTCTATCTGAGTAGGAGGTATCTGAGGGGAAAGTAAGAACTCTATGCGCGTGTTTTGTTCAATTCTATGTGACACTGCTTAATTTAGAAGTTAACATAGATATGCAAAAGCTGATCCCTGCAAACTATAACAGACACTCCCATTTCTGCCTGTAAGCCGAATGTGAGCCTTTCTATCCCATCATTAGTCAGAAAATACTATTGAATACCTGCTTAGAGTTAAACGTTAAAAAAGTCAACCTCTAGAACAAATAAATATTAAAGTAATTAAAACCAAGAAAAGTTTCAAATTTGTAGCTTTTTAAAACGTTCTTTCTAAATAGCAAAATCGTTTGTGTCGAATAGTTTTAATGTGTGTTAGTTTACTCTAGTTCTTTACCGCTGAATAGTTAACAAGTTAACATATGATGTTTTTTTTCTCTCTCTTTTTTTCCTTTCTTTTCGTTTTTTTTTTTTTTTTTCCATTCTTTTCGTTTTTTTTTTTTTTATTTTTTTTATTTTTTTTTTTTTTTACAGGAGCCACAAATTTATCATGTCAAACCTGAAGTTTTATAGTAGTATTAGCCGGGTGATTCGGCGTTGCACAGTCTACCTTAAAAATGAAAGCGATGTCAAGTGACGCATCCGTTTTCGGTAGGACAACAAACTTGGCCCCACAGCGGCTCACTACGGACAGCGCCCTCTACACACAGTTGCCAAAACAATTGTTTTAATGGACCGCTTTTACACTTTTGAAAAAATACAAGTTGCTCGCGAAAAAAAATACTACGTACGTGGCCCGCTAATGACTTTTATGTTTGATTGAGTTAAGCCTTCATTCAAAATTCTCATTCTCATTATTATTATTGTTTCATATCAACCACGTTTTATAATAATGGATTTCATTTTTACTCATTTAGAACAAATCGCTTTAAATATGAGCAACAACTTGAAGATTTTTCTCATTTTCTTCAGAATCCCTTTATCAAATCTTATGTCATTTAAAACTAATGAAGCCTGAAAAATTATGAATCTATCGGTACCTGGTTTGACTTTCAGCTAATTGGCGTTCAGGAGAGATAGGTAGATAGAAAGATACTCAGTTTGTAATATTTGTAGATTCTATAAACTAAAGGTGGAAGAAAACTTCGGCACATTTCTGAAGTTTTGAAGGAATTGAAATTTTATCACATTTTGACTGAAGTTTTTTTTTTTAACAAAGAAATTAACTAAAACTTCGTAAAAAAAATTCGTTAAAAAATGTGATCGACAGTTTGCTAGGACTCTAGAGAAAATGTATGGCGTAAAGTTTTTCAAAACAAAAAATATCAATTGTTATGTCTCCATAGGAAGTATACCTCGGATACAAAAAATGCCTCTTCAAATTTTTAACTCATTCTTGCTCGAAACTTTAAATTTTTATTTTGTATCGTTCGTTAATTTTCACGCTACATAGATAGATCATGCTCCCAGCTAAGTAAAAAATATCTCCAGCCTTTTGCCAAACAGTCATACATTACGTTTACAAAAGTGAGAGAAGATTTCATAAATAAAATTCCTTCTTATTTTCTTGAAATTCCTCTGATGTGGAAGAAAACAGAATATAGGAAAAAAGAAACAGTTGACCATGACACACCAATACACTTGTGAAGCTTAAGCGACTGAACAAAGAGAAGCCCCTCGCGTTGATCCAGCGACGAAATCCGACTGACGTCAGAGGCCAAGGAACCAACGTCACAACAACTCCGATCGAAAAAGCTCTCTCTGACACACTAGAGTCTATCTCAATGAAGCAAGAAACTGAATTGACTCAGCGGAAAAGTTCTTTCCGCTCTTTCTTTCAAGATTTCCGCGATGATTTTTTTCTCTAGCATTCCTCAAATTTTAAATTAAAAAGAAAACCCGGGAATAGACACATACACACACACACACACATGTATGTACATATATATATATACTAGTTTATTACCCGGTGTCGCCCGGCTGCTTAATTAGTACAACATAGCTCTAAAAAAATTATTTAAATGAATTCTATCAACGTGATCATAAAAAATTGCATCAATTTGTCATTTGCATAATTCCTCCAATAAGACCAAAAAATGCTCGTAAAAATGAGAATTAAATATCTGTTGGAAACTCTCATTTTTCTGCACCATAAAATATCCGTGCTAATGTTCCAAGGTAATTAAAATATGAATTATAATTAATTTCATGCTAAAATCAAATAGATGAGCCTTAAATTGATTATTCATTGATAATCGTAATCTTTGTTGGAAAATACTCATATTTAAATGTGTTAAATTTTATCAATTTGTATGCTTAGAGGCTTATCTCTATTACTCTATATATTCAAAATTGAAAGAAAATGGCCATTTTGAGACAAAAATTTGAATTTTGAGCTTTTTGGATTTTTTTAAATTTCAAAACCCCGCCTATGTGAATTCTAGTGCATCAAGGAACCTCTGTGCCAAGTTTGATGAAAATCCGACGAAAACTGGATTTGTATAAGGAACAAACATACAAACAAACATACAAATATACATACATCCAGTGGCCGCAGCTTATATGTATGACGTTTGGTTCAGGCAGCTTTGATTCATAAAGCGGCGAATTTAATAAAGTCGAACTGTTTTCTGTTTTTGACGATTTGATTCATTAAAATGGCTGATTCAATTTACCGGCGCCCATTGTATATATGTATATATATACGGTTTTTTTTTATCTACATACGCCATTTTTTTTTTTTAGTTTCTAGTGTTAGCTCTACCTGTATCACTTCGGATATTTCTGCTCCTATTTGCCTATTTGAAAAGAAAAAGAAAACTTTTTTAGATAAGGATGATCAAGATTAAAAAAAAAAAAAAAAAAATAGAATTTTGTCGAACTTCGCTTTCCACTTGTGACATACAGATTAAAAGTTTCGCAGCTTTTTTTTAATTTCGTGTATTTGAGGCTAGGATGGTTTTGAAGCCTTTCCTTTTAAGACGCTTTTATTAGTTTCACATGTGGTTTTGTTTGTCAGTATGTATGTAACTCTGAATAAAAGATAAAATTCACGTTCTTTGCAAATATAAAAGTAATATATTTAAATACTATTGTAAATACTAAAGGCTAAACTATATTATTACATGTTGATGTTATTTAATGCTATTAAAGGCTTAACTATATTACATGTTGATGTATAAGGTGCATGCAAACTTATAATACGACATGGTTTAAAGCTTAAAATTTTGATTAACTCTAAAAGCGTATTTTTCAGTTTTTTAAACTAGAGTTTAATTATTCTGGTGATATTATCTTTTTGTCGCCAATTGACCTCAATTTGGCTACAATTTTGTCATCATATGCTTTACCTGCAAATTCTCTCCTGGGGCTCGGGATAAGGACAATAAAAATAATGATAAGTAATGAATTCTGTAAATCTTATTTCTTTGCTAGCGCAGTGTCCGTGCAGGGAAAACATCGTGTTCTCCCTACTTGTATTTGCACACTCTCTTGCTCTTTCGCGCTGTGACTTTCGCGGCTTCACTCAATCGCAGTTTTATTTCCAAATTTGTTCATTAGTTTTCATAAAGAGCTTAGGCTAACTCTAATTCCATATAATATTGACGATTGACTGTACTTGTTACTTGTCACTTTTACTAAACAAGCAAATTTTCGTCTTGTACATGCAACATTGCAGTTAAGTGAAGTTTAAATTTTTACCGTCGCTGATTCACACAGACTCACCCATATACTTGATGGGCAGGTCAACAGCAAAATATGCAATTTTTTTCGCTTTTATTTTTATTTTCTTTCCTTCACTTTTTCTTTCTTTTTTTTTTTTTTTTTTTTGTCATCTATTTCACTTTAGTTTCGTTTTCATTGTATGAACTTGCTTATGTGTTTTTGCTAAAAAAAAAAAAGCACATGAAAAGAGCACCAAATTCTTCTTTTCGTCTACACGAATAAGGTCAAAAGCCAGTTCTGACTTCTTCGTCGATCTTCTGTTTTCTCTATCTGGCACGGTCGCATTTTTTCTTAGGCCTGTAATGGAGACGGCAGCTGTAGGAGGTCTCAATCGTGTGATACGTTAAATATATCTTTCCAATCAATCTGATATTCATTAAGCTTTTCATAAATGCTAAGAAAATTTTAATTATCTACTAATACCTTCATTCCCTATTTTTTAATCAACTGTTCTGACTTTTACAGATCTCAGGAACCGCATCTCTGCTGCTTGGATTCTGTTTCTATCTTGAGCGCTAAAAATCCATGTCTCAGCTGAGTCGGAGTTGCCATGACCTGGTAGAAAAATAATTATGTTTCCTTTTAGTGATTATACTCATTTATTTACTTCTATTACTTTTGTTTGTTATATATTTTCGGTAATAGACTAAAAGAAAGCAAGCAGGGATGAACATTTTCTTACTTCACAAAGAAATTAAGATTTTATTAATGAAGTACGGGAATGTGGGGCAAAGTGAAATAGCTGGGTAAAGTGAAATGATAAAATATTTTCGCAGTTTGCACCTATCTAGCAATATTTTAACTAAGTTCTTAGACCTATAGTTAATTCCTGTCAAAAAAAAAAGTTGTTCTAAAGATCAACGAAAAAAATTATACAAGCCATTTTCAAAATTTGATACCTTTTTGAAAAATTCGTGGTTTTTAAAAAATATTTCTTGTTGTTATAAAAGGACAAAATTTTTGTAATTAACATTTAAACGATTAATTGTGATCTACTGATGCCTAGTGTAGTCCTTATTTACTTTATATTAGGCATTTTTTTATTTTAAATGTTCAATGTAATTTGTCAAATGCATGCGGGGCAAAGTGGATGGGGCGAAGTGAAATAGTTCATTTCGTTTACTTATTCATTAATTTATTAAATTACGTACTTAAAAATTTCTTCATTTATTAATTTATTTACATTCTTTTACTTAATTATTTACTTATTTACTCATTCATTAACTCGTTTTCTTATTCATTCTCTATTTTATTCACTCATTTATTTTTTCTCTCATATTAATTTATTCATTTATTTACTTATTCGTTTATTTTTCATTATCAATTATTTTTTTCACTTATTTACGAATTCATTTGATGAAAATTACTGTTAATCGTCAAATACAAAATTTTTTCTAGCAAAACTATTCTGTTTTTCACTTTTACCGCATGTATTTTTGAGGTGAAAATTTTCCATTTTTTTAAGTACAAAATAACTACCAAAGATAAAAAAACAATATTTCAACGAAAGTTGTATCACAAAATACATTATTCCTTCTTTATGTACAATAATTTATGTATATATATATACATTAAAAAGAAGATAAAGTTTTCTTTTGTAAACGAACAGCCCTAGAAGCAACTAAAGCTATTGATTAAGATGAACAAAATTTTGCACAGATATTAATAAAAATTTATGGCAACATTTTCACATGATTGCAGCTAAGGATTCAAATTTCTTATTTTCTTTAAAATATTGATAAAACGAAAAAAAAATAATAATAATTAATTTAACTAATTTTGTGTAATGCACGACTTCAGAGGCAACTAAAAATAATAACTCGAAACAGGTAATTTTTTCACTCATACTAACAATAACATAAGGCTACTTTTCCGCACTGTTGGAAATTCAATAGAGAAAAAAAAGTGCTTTTTGATGCACCATAATGCAGAATGTTTCAAATGTTTAAAATAACCACAGAGCTAATTTCTTACTCTTTTTACTGCATTTTAAAATATTTCTTTAAATGATTGAAATTATATTTTAGAACTAAAGATTTTTTTTGTATTATCATTCTCTTTTTTCGGTTGAAGTAGCTTTACTAAAGCATAAAAATGTATAACAAGCAATTACTACTGCCGTGGTTGTAAAAAGTAAAACTTATCTTCTTTTTTGATAAGTGTAGTGATGCTTAAAAATTGTACAGAATAATTTCCAAGCTTTAAAAATAATTTGACAGTTTTTACATAAATTATTTCATTCTTTTTTGAACTCCTTTAAATAACTGGATTAAGTCACTTTTAATTGATAGTTACAGCTGTTGGTTTCAATTTCTGTTTTATGTGTATGTTATTTATACTAATCTCATCAAAATCAAAAACTAGTTAATTAATTATATAGTTTTAAAAATTAAAAACTTTTGATAATTGTTTTAAAAAGTTCAAACTCGCATTAAAAACATACTATCATTAAATTTTACTGTTTATTTTCGTTAATTGAGTTTTCTAATGAAACTAAATTTCAGCACTGTCTAATTGCGTGAGCTGCAATAATATAAACAGTGACGGATTTCCCATGTCCAAACTGCGAGGGCCCCCGATCATAAGGGCTCCGCAGGTGATTCAAAAACGCACGTGATATATGTTTTACATAGTTCTGTAAAAGACCAAGAGGCCTCCAAAAATCCATTGCAACTGGCCCCCAAACCCGGGTGCCATGACAAAACTAAATATAAAACATATTTTTTTTAATAGTCTGCAAACTGCTTTCTGAGAAACCACATGTTTTCTAAGGCTCGACCGATGGCATTTTTTGGCCGATGGGCCGATGCCGATTGTTGGCCGATTGTTCAAAGTTGGCCGATGGCCGATGGCCGATTTTTTTACTCTTCCATCGGCCGATGGCCGATGCCGATGGCCGATGGTTAAAAAAAATCAAATGATTAGAAAAATGTTTTGTAAGCGATTTGATGGGTCATATATTCATTTCATTCTACTTCTTTTTCAGTCATTCAGATTTTGGGCTTAAATTTCTATTTTACTACCACTCGATAAAAATTATATGAGAGAGAGAGAGAGACGCAGTAAGTTGAGAACTCATTCGTACCATTGGTACTGGGTGTAGTCATGTAGATACTTTCTTAGCTGCAATCCGATGTACCAAATGTGCTTTTAAGTTTTTCTTTCTCTTTTTTTGACTAATCAATTTTAATTTCAATGCAAACTAATATCATAAACGGGTGACAACTGAGTGATATAATCGCAAAGTGTTTTATAACTAACAAAGAAAGATACAACAAAGATGGAGAAAAAAAATAAGATGCTGAATTCGGTATCGGCTGGGCGGTATTTGACAAAATTCTTATTAAAATTGTCGATATTTGTAACATGAATCTCTGTAAAGCAATTCCGCATCGGTTCGCAATATACTCTTTTATTCGTGAATTAAGTTCCACCTACATGTACGAAAACGTTTGAGATTAAAAATTTGAAACGGACACTGTGTTTAGTAATAGGCAACTGCTCTATTATTTAACATAAACATAAAAAAAAAAGACTTCAGCAATAATATGTGGATTTAGATATACAAAACTTGGTAAAAGAACTTCCCATTATGTTGTTTAATCATTAAAAAAAAGGGAACCAGTCAACAAATTACACTGTGTGAGTGGAAAAATTCTTTAAGATATTTTTAAACCATAAAATTGAACAAAATAAAGAAGTTCTATCAAGAACTAAACGAGCCTACTTTTCCATACATCGACATCGGTATTCTAGTATCTGATCAATATTCTTTTAATTATCTGAGACGACAAGGTTAAGTAAACAAAAAAAAAATAAATTAATAAATAAAGTTGTTGCATCTTTTAAACAACGCAGCTTTTATAGTTCTTCCGTAGAAAAATTTATTAACTGTTTTGAAAAAAAAGAATGAAAAATAGGAAGCAAATCAAAAAATCAAAACACATTTTATCAAAAAAAAAAAAAAAAAAAACTCGTATAATTATTTAATCAAATAATTGATTAAATAAATAATAAAATGTTCTCTTAAATGAGTAATTTTTGTTAGACAAAAAATCGTCTGCCAAAAAAAAAAATAATAATAATAATAAATAAAACAAATGAATAAACAAAGAAAAAAATCGCGTGCACGGTTATTTCTTTTAAGAGTAGGAGTCAATCATTTTTTCTCAGCCTGCATTTCTGCAATGTTTGCTCTTTGCTGAGTCAGAGTTAGAGTCGAGGATTCAGAGTTGGGGTTGAAAAGTCGGAGGCACAAATCGCAGTCGACAGGTAGATTCAGAGTCAAAGGCACACACATTCTAATAGTAGGTCTCGGTCTTTTTTTCCCGAGTCCGTATTTTTACCATAGTGGCGGAGTTGGAGTCGAAGATTCGGTGTTAGAGTCGGTTTTGAAAAATTAGTTTCGTCAGTCGAAGTCGAAAGCTTTAAAATTATAATGGTAGGAGTGGGTCATTTTCTTCTAAGCCTGCATTTCTGCCATGTTTGCGGAGTCGGAGTCAAGGAATCGGAAGCAGAGTCCTCATTGCAGCTTATTCAGAAAAGTACTTTACATACATTATTTATCAAAACCATTTTCTAAGAAAGTTAGTTTGAAGGAAATCCGCCTTTAAGTTCAGGATCTACATTGAACTTAAATTTCCCAGTAGGTGCAATGTTAAGTTTTTTTCTGAACGGTTCAATATTGAAAGAAAAATGGTTCAAATCAAAAAGCAAAATATGGGAATGAGGTGTCCTCACCGAGACCTTTCGAACAAAAAAAAGTTTATTCAATTCGGACGGTTCCCTTAAAAGTTATTACGTGGGGAAAAGTTGTTTGAACGGTTCAATGATGAACAAAAAATTGTTCTAACTGAAAATTTAAATACAGTAATGAAGTATCCTTGCCGAGATCATTCGAACAAAAAAAAAATTGTTCAAATCGGACTGTTCACTCAAAAGTTATTAGGGGTGACAGCTTGTTTGAACGGTTCAATGTTTAACGAAAAATTGCTTAAATTGGAAATTTAAATACGGGAATGAAGTATCCTTGATAAGATCTTGCGAACAAAAAAAGTTTGTTCAAATTGGAATGTTCACTAAAAAGTTAGTGTCACGGGACAGGTTGTTTTAACGGTTCAAAGTTGCACCAAAAATTGTTCAAATGAAAAATCAAATATGGGAATGAGCTGTACTCGCCGAGATCTTTCCAACAATAACAAAAAAGTTTGTTCAAATCGGAATCTTCATTCAAAAGTTATTAGGGGGAAGGGGGGCAATCAGACCGACACACAAATTCCCCATCTCAAAACCCTACTTTCCAAATTTTAATTTTTCGATTTTTTTTTAAATGTTTTTATTTCTGTTTGACTTTTTTTTGGACCTACTGATAATTTTATGATACATCAAACCACTTTTAATGCTGTTTTCGGTTTTTTTTCTTTTTAACGGGAAAGTAGGCTAAAAAGGCAACAGATAAATCACAATACTAAGTCATAGCTTGAATTTCGCTATACTTAAAATGTATGAACAGAAATGTTTGCATGTTCGTTAAAAGCTGCGACACTTACATAACTTATTTTATTGAAAAATAAATAACCATAAAATAAAAAAGTCAGCTTGCACCTTTTTTTTTTTTTTTTTTGCTACTTTTGCTCCTAGTTTGATTTTTTAATTTGCTGAATCTTGTACCAAAATGGCATTCTTTTTCTTTTTTTTTTTCTTCAGTCGCGCTAAAATTATAATTTTCTTGCTTCAGCCTGCTCTAATGCGGTGTTTTTTTTTTCCTCCAGTATGCTCCAAAATAATTATTTTTCCTCTCCAAAACAGAATTTTAGCTGCTCCGAAATTGTATCCATCGAATCCCACCCTTGATATTGTTTAAATTAAATAGACTTGAGTAATGACAAAATGATAGTAAGTTATAGAAGCCGTCGACATATTTACAATTGTAATATTTTAATGAAAATATCTCAAAGATTATCATAGAACAATGGAGAAAAATGCGTAGGCAGGCGAACTATGCTTCTAATAGAAAGATACAGTAAAAGAGATTGGGGGGGGGGGGGGTTTAAAAATTGCAATAAAAAGGCACGCTAGCATTTAAAAGTGCAAAGGTAAAATGATATGAGTTCAAGCGAGATATAGTAAATAATACACAAATTATCTGTATCGTAGTGCAAGATGGTAATGACACATATTCAATATTATAACTCTGCATTAAACTAATAGGTAAAATCTGAAACAGCATAATCCTCTCTAAAGCGGACACCTCCCAATAACGGACAAAACTTCCGGTTCCGTTATTCGGAGGTTTTACTGTAATTCTTAAAATTCGCATCAAACTTATTACTCGGAAAGTGTCTGTGTTGTGAAAATTTAGGTATCTGCCCGATTCGGAAAATTCCAAAACCCAGAACTGTGTTAGTCCCGTTTGCTGCCCGATTTCAAGCCACATGCTGAACATACTTTTAATTGTGAAGTAAAAAATAGAGAAAATATAATTCCCTCTTAAGAAAACTTTAAAAAAAAAACAAAAAAACATCGGCCTTGCATCGGCATTTAGATGTTTTTGAGGCCGATGGGCCGATGTTTTTTCCATTTTAGCATCGGCGGCCGATGCCGATGGCCGATGGAAAAAATTTCAACCATCGGCGCCGATGCATCGGCCTGGCCGATACATCGGTCGAGCCTTAATGTTTTCCTTTCACATTTACTTCGGATTTAGATCACTATCAAACCACCGCAGTAATTAGATCTCAAAGAAAAAGTCAAAATTTCATATTGCGAAAAAAATCACAAGAATCAAATAAATTTTCAGACAGCGTTTTAATTTTCTCTTAATGCACCTCTTCCGGACTTTTGTGTCTCAACGGCATCGCTTTGTTAGGATTTAAAAAAATGCTGGGCTCTTTTTTCGCGGAAACGGCTCAATTCCAACAGCATTTCACGAAAAAGTCTTTTGTACTGACGTCAATGTAGCGCCAGGAGCCGGAAGAGCGTCACTGTGACGTCATCGGCAACAGTATCGAGCGGCGGGGAAAACATCAGTTAGGCACAAAATGATCCATTTTATCGGTTTTTCCGGGCATAGGTTAATATTTAGTTTCGATTTCGCTTAGAATTTGCTTTTGCTTTGACCAGTCTCCCAAACAACGATTTTCAAGCGCTTTAATTAACTTAATAATCTTTATGATATTGATAGAATTTCTGACGTTTTGTTACATTTTTTCCTCAAAAACTGCTTGTAAATAAAAGATATGTATTATATTGTTTCCGTGTTCTTATTAAGAATTTGAAAACAGTTAATTAAAAACGTTTCATTTTTTATCTTTAATACTTTAGAACAGACAAACCATTCCTCTTTGTTAAGGTTCTACGAGTCTATGTTGAGCCTTTTTTTTAGCGGCTTTAGTTTCCTATTGTGGGGCAAAACTCTAACTCACTTTCTTTCTGCGCTTCACCCCGAATCAGCCATGTAATGGAACTTTTTCTGAAACAAGGAGTTTTCACTATATCATTTATTTTGCTTTTGTTTCTCCATAAAAACTAGGCAAATAAGCTTTTGAAAATAACAGTAATAAAGTCAGCCTTAAGGGCCAATTACAAATCCTTTTCTACGAGTAATGCGTTTTCTGGAACTCGAAATCACTATCCATGTGTTATAATTTCAAAATAATATTTTTCAAACAATTGCTGTTTCAGAAAAAAAAATATCGATGAACACTGTGCGCTTTGTGTTACGATTTCGTTTAAGATTTATATATTTTTTTCTCATTTATACATGCATTAAATATTTAGTCAAAATTAGGTGAAATATATTCTCTTCCTTCAAAAGATTTAACTTTAAAATAGTTCAAAGATAGCGTCCATCACAAAGTGTATGACTGTCATACAATGAAATTTGGACTTGCAGCCTCCATGGGGGAATTATTTTTCCCATTGAGAAACCCTATTTTTGATGACGGATATTTTATACAATCTTGAAAAAAATTATGGAAAAATAAAGTGTCATAAAATTCAGTGTAAAACGCTTTAACAGACAAAGCCCTTTTCTGTATTTTAAAATAACTCTTCATTTTAATATGGCTACCAATAATTAGCGTTTGAATGTGTTGATGGAAAAAAATAATATGATAGCTTTTTAATACGCTATAATTAGTCTCACATGTGGGTTTGTATGTATGTGTGTAACTCTGAATAAAAGATAAAATTCACGTTCTTTGTAAATATAAAAGTAATATATTTAATACTATTATTTATACTGAAGGCTGAACTATATTATTACATGTTGATGTATTATAAGTGTTTCAGTTGTTTGTATATAACTAGATAAAAGATAAAATTCCCGTTTTTTGCAAATATAAAAGTAATATATTTAATACTATTATTAATACTAAAGCCTAAACTATATTACATGTTGATGTATTATTAGTTCATGTAAACTTAGCGGATATTCAATAGTTTTACAAATCAGAAAGAAATCAGAGTATCATGAAATATAGTTTAAAAAATATCTTTTAGTTTTTTAAACTGTAATTTATAAATTATTAAAGGAAAAAATTGTGTAGTATCTAATAAATTTAGGGTAGGCCTAGTGTAGATTTGTTACATATTTTTTAATAAAGCACAAGTTGCTACGAGTGGATTGTGAATAAAAAACCAAGATTTAGAAAATAATAATAATAAATGCCAAAAAAGTGAGGGACCTGCAGTCAATGCACTTCTAAATTATTTGGGTCCACACTTACAGCATGCCAATTTCTATCTCCACGCACCAAGAAATGACTAAGGGAACTTCTGCGAAAACGGATGAAGAAAACGACAACGCTTCTAATTGTTGGTTAGACTTTCTGGACGACATCATATGAATAAAATGTTTACTAATCTGCGGATGAGGATACTAACGCTTGCGAAAAATGACTCGAAAAATTGACCAATTTGATATTAAATTATATACTGCGTGGCATTTATAACGTTGATACGACCGGTTTGCTTGACAGATGATCCAGATAAAAGTTCGTGCCTATAAAAATAGAACTGTTCTGGTGGGTAAGTCCGAAGAAGGACTAACAATTATTTTGAGATCCTATATGGAGGGCATCAAAATGAAACCGATTAGCATCGACAAAGTGACTTACAAAGGGAAAGACCTTGACGTTTTAAAGGTGTGGGTTTGAAACATTCTCCTACACGGCTCTTCTCAACTTAACGGATTGCTCTCCCTTTGAGCATTGATGTGAGGTAGTGTGCCCCCCCCCAAGCTCTTTTTTGAATATTATTTATTTATTTTTTAAAAATATTATTTATTTATTTTTTCAAAAATATTATTTGTTTATTTTTTTTATAAATTATAACTATTATTTTTTTAAAGTAAATAAGAGAAATTAAAAATTAATAGGTATAATATTTTTCAGCAAAAAAGGGCATTAGAAAGCATGTTTTGGAATATATTTGAAAAATTCCGAAGGGGGATTGAACACTAAAAACCCTTCCCTTAAATGCGGCCCTGGATCAAACCTAAGTAACCATTTTGAACAATCACGATTCAAATTTCTACGTAAAGTTTTAATTAAAAGTTAAAAATTTAAAAAATCTGACCTTAATTTATTAACCAAAAAAAGTTTAATACTGAGAAATTCTCGGTGTGCAATTTATTGCAGTAAAAAATAAAATAAAATAAATCAAGTTTGACCGTGGAGAGAAGAGGCATGCCATCTCTCCGTCGCACGAGCAATTATTTACCGGAAACGAACCAATTCATTTTAAAATAGATGGGATCAGTGAGAAAATTGGTTTTTAAATTCATCAAAGTTTTTACTGCGTGCTTGATTTCTCTGATGTTCTCTATTATAAAATGAAGAGGTCCGTTTCCGCTTCGAGATCACCAGCCATCTCTCCGTGGTCAAGCTTTACCAAAAGTTACCATTCTCAAAGACTCAGTTTTAGAGACTATGTATCCCAACGTCAGAAAGGGGGGGCGGAGGTGAAGGGATTGTGGAGCTCATTCGGTTCCTTTTCGAAATTGAAGTCTTAAAAACGCAGTTTTTGTCAAAGTAGAGAGAAGAGTATCGAAGAAGAGAATCAGTGACTTCCCCCTAGAGATTTTATCGAAATGGAAATCAAAAATGCTATTTTAGGCAATAGAGGGGTTTGGAGTCCTCTCCCGATTTTTCTTCTTTCAAAACTAATATCGACGTTGTTGGTGATGTTAAGAAAATGGGGTAGGTTCACGGGTTGTTCTCCAGAAACGTTTCTGTATTGAACTCTGGAAAACGCGATTCTGGGTTATACTGCAAAAAAAGAACTGTTGTTTTTACAGTATAGTACTGGCAGCAAAAGTTCCAATTCAAAACTAAAATGCACAGTAATAAACTGTAAAACTAACAACTTTACAGTTTCTTGCTGTAAAATTAGGAATTTTACAGTTAATTGCCGTAAAATTTACGCATAATATATTGTAAAAACAACAGGATAATACTAACAGTAGAGTTTCAGTTTAAAACCGTAAAATACACGGTTTTAAACTGTCAAATTAGCAAGTTTGTAGTTTATTACTGTAAAAGTAGCAATTTTAGTTTTTAACTATAAAATTAGCATTTTTACAGTTTCTTACTATTATACTGTAAAAACAGCATTCATTTTTTACAGTGTATCCTTGTTTACGTAAATGGTTCGGTGGTTTCAGACTTTTAGACGCATATTTTTAATTCTAGATTATACTCTTTGCGGACATTACATATGATCCTCCAGCCCTCCTACACTGCAAAAAAAAGAACTGTTGTTTTTACAGTATAATACTGGCAGCCGAGGTTGCAATTTAAAACTGAAATGCACGGTAATAAACTGTAAAACTAGCAATTTTACAGTTTCTTACTGTAAAGTTAAAAATTTCACAGTTTATTGCCGTAAAATTTAGCTGTATTATACTGTAAAAACAACAGTATAATACTGGCAGTAGAGATTCCAGTTTAAAACTGTAAAATGCACGGTAACAAACTGTAAAATTAGCAATTTTACAGTTTATTACTGTAAAATTAGCATTTTTACAATTTAGTACTGTAAAGTTAGCAATTCTGGTTTATTAGTGTAAAATTAGAAATTTTTGCAGTTTGTTACTTCAAGATTAGCTGTATTATACTGTAAAAACCAGTCATTTTTTACAATGTACGGACATTTTGCGACATCAAAGTCTTTAAAACCCTAGGGTTTTTTTTTTTTTCAATAAGAGAAAAAGCGAAGGGATTCTATGTTTCATCGAGAAATCGTTTTTGAAACTGTAGTCAATTTAAGGTTATCTTTGAAAAGGAAGAGACTGTGCGCTTGTCTCCTCGCATGCAGTAGTGCACTTTCTCGATTTTTTTTTTAAATTGTAGTTTTAAAGATTAAATTTTGAGCCGATTTTGAAAACTTTTTATGAGGAGAATGTTCGGGAATCGCTTCTCCGAAAGCTTTTGAAACTTAAGTCCTAAAAACGCGTTTATAGATTACTTTGTTGACATTAGGAGAAAAGTCAGATTTCGGAGCCATTGCTTCCGAAGAGGGAATCAGAATTTTATAATTGACACATAAAGCTTAAAAATAAAAGAGATACATAAATTAAACTATTTGCGCTTAATTTTAAATTTAAACATAAAACCATATTCTTTCCTTTTTTTTCGTACGTCACTTTCCCACAAAATGCAAATTACTTGCATTAACTCTTTCTAAAGAACACATGTACATTGTCTTTTGTCCCGAAATCCACTTGGCTTCTGTAAGCGAAACAACCTAGGCATCGAACATTGAAATATTTTGGGGCGAAGATTTTGAGAACATCTTCGTTATTCTTGAAATTCCGTTACCTAATAGAAACCACTTAAAAAACAAGCATACTAAAAAAAAACGGCTCTCAATCAATTCTATACTTCTCTGGAAAAAAAAATCTTGTGTTTATAAGAGGCAACGTGGTCAGTGGAGTCTTCAACTGTATAAAGCTTGCTCTCTTTTCACGTACAAAAATTTTAAAGGAACTTGTTTTAATACAACACGCCAACTAATTAGCCTATGCTGGGACCCTCTACGCTGCAAAAAATGAACTATTGTTTTTATAGTATAATATTTACAGCCGAGGTTGCAATTCAAAAATGTAAAATGCACCCTAATAAACTAAAAAACTAGCAACTTTACATTTTATTACCGTAAAATTTAGCTGTATTATTCTGTAAAAGCAACAGTATAATACTGGTAGTAGAGGTTCCAGTTTAAATTGCACAGTAATAAACTGTAAAACTAGTAATTTCACAGTTTCCTACTGTAAAGTTAGAAATTTTACAGTTAATTGAAATAAAATGTAGCTGTATTATACTGTAAGAACAACATTCAATTTCTACAGTGTAGCCGCGGGGCCTTGGGTAGTCACCCGGATTGCCTGGCCCAGGAACCGCCTATGGTTGCCACAGAATAATGAAACTAAAAATAGCTCCTTCACTAGCCTCCTAATATCTCTAATTAGCCCAGAATATCATTTTCTTATTTCAATATCCTTCCAAACATGCACGAGCGGAAAAGATGTTACATAATATAGCATCGCTTATCTATAATTTACGAATAATCATCGTATCCACGCGTCTGCTGATATGGAATTGACCTATGGTCTATTTGTTGAACTTTAAAACATGCGTCATCGAGTTTCGCTTTTTGAGGAATTTTTAAAAGCAAATCTTGTAAGATAAAAAAATACTTCTATTTATATTACGCGTAGAATATTCGAAGTGGGTTATCAAGGGAGGTTCGCAACCTTTCATCGTAAAAACGTATTTTGTTTGAACCCGATCTGTTCGAAAGTCCACTTGTAACGTTTTTATTACACAACCCTGACGATCACGATTTCAAAAAAATATATTTTATGGTGAGTATTGGGGAATTTATTTCCAAAAGACAAATTTTAATTTTAACTAATTTGACCGCGCAAAATTAGGAGAAAAACTTTCCCCAACATTTAAGAACTTTAAATAGATAACATATATTGGGTCATTTAAAAAGTCTTCGCGCTTTTTTCGTAAGTTTTTGAGTAAGAATTTTTTTATTTGAAAATTGATTTTAATGTAAGTGCATATGCTCATTATTATTTATGACTTTTGGCTATTCCCTCGGTAGCTGCATAATTTCATTGGTGTAAAACTTCTGAGGTTTATCGGCGAAAAACTTAGCCAAGTGATTTTCAGCGACTGTTCAGTTAGTCTTTTTTTGCCATCAAAAGAATTTTTCAGAAACTGAAACTAATGATAATCAAAATTAGCAAGTTCCGGCCTATACGTTAGAAGCATCAAAAGTTCATAACCAAGTTTCTTCGATTTATTCTAAGTCATCAAAGATGAGTGTGGCTTAGCATTATCATGGTGGAACACGACTCCTTTTGTGTTGGCCAATTCTGGTCACATTTTTTTGATTGCTTCATTGAAACAGTTGAGTTATGCACAATAGAGAACAGAAATTACTGTTGCGCCAGGTTGTATCAGTTCATTATGAGCAATGCCCTTCCATTTCTACGAAACACCTTTTTACCGTCAATCCTGGATTTGAAGTTGTTTGTGGTGGGTCACAGCCCCTTACCGAGATCGCATGCATTTCATTGTCTCGTATATAATCCATTTTTCACCTCCTGTAATAATTTGCTTCAAAAAGAATCGATTTCGGATCTCCTTAGAAGCGTTTTACTGATGGTAGCTCTGTCGATCAATTTTTTTTTTCGGTAATTCTTGTGTCACCCAAACATGGAGCTTCTTTGAGCAACCTGTTCTCTTCAGAGGATCCCAAACTGTTATGTGGTTGATGTTAAGTGTCTCCTCCATCTTTTAAGAGCTTACGCGTTGGACCCCACTAAACCAGTTGAAAAACTTCATCGACTTTTTCAGTGAATAGCCGACCAGAGAGAGGTGTATCTTTGACATCGAAATTTCCGGAACGGAATAGAGTATACCTCTTTCGATTACGTCGTTCACTCATTGCATCTTTACATAACATTTTTAAAAAACATCGACCGTTATTGTGGCGTTCTTATCTTTTTTGCAGTGAAAAAGCATTACCTATAGTATTTTGCAGATATTTTAGTCATTTTTAAAGCGCTATAACTTTTTACTTGATTGGCAAAATACTTGAACGTGGTCACTAAAAGGTCGCCTGAAATGCCACCTTTCAAACGAATACTCATATAACGCAATTGAATTAGTGTTGCTCGAAATATATACGTCAAACCATCTGGTTAGAAAAAAGCGCGGGGACTTTTTAAATGACCCAATATTATTCAGGTTCGATAAATAACTAGTTAACTTAGCTGTATGAGTTTCACTTGTTCAAGTATAGATAAAACGGTTATAACTTATAACACTTAATTTACTCTGAAATATAACACACTTAAATATCTAGTCACATGCATCTTTTATAGCAAGCAATTTACTAGCAGTTTGGCAAGCGGCACGCGCTTTAAAGGCAACAAAAGGCACTTCGTTGCAGCGCCATCTGCCAGAACAACAATTCAAAACAAATATGCAAATTATTAAAATAAATAATTAAATAATTCAGTTCAAAATTCGGTTCGAACAGTTTCTCAATGGTGAGGTACAGTTAAGGGTAATTTCGTGATAATTATGGTAAAGAAACGAGTAAATAAACGAAGAAAGAACCTCAACGCATGGAAAAAGAGGATGTAGTTCCCTAAATCAAGTAGCAATGTTTAGATAAAAAAGCAAAAATTTGTAAAATTATAGTTATTTTTCTTTCAAACAGTTAAATGTGCAGAAAAAATAATAAATTAGCACTTCTCGTTATTTTCCGAATATTCTCGTCACATTCTTTCTAGCAGTATTCAACAGCAATTGAAGACTTTTGGGTGCTATTTCAGGGTGTGGATACATCGAATGCAGCAAAAAATTGCTTAAATAGTAACGCATATCTTTCAGATACAAGCATCAGATTTGCAGACTGCTACTGTTCCTGGAAAATTATGACTAAAAGTATTTCTAGGGGCAGTTCGCGAAAACGATGCCACGCGAATTATATGTTTGAGGAGGGAAGAGGTTCGTGAAATTATAAAGATTTGTGCCAAGGAGAAGGGAAGTGTGACATCCCCATTTGTATAATTAAAAATATTTTCACGATAAATAACGTGACATGTGACAAAGGACGGGAAAGGAGTTAGGTGAAATGTGACATTTTGTGATTCTGAAAAAAAAGTTTGACATTATTTATGGACAGCTTTTAGGAGAACAATAGCTTAAAGTTAGACGTTCTTAGCGCTGTTTGGCTTAAAGCTATAAAATAAAATTACATTCTAGTTTAGAGCATATCTCTCAAATAAATGCGCTCGCTGGAGGGCTAATAAGCATACGGTTTACAATGCTGACAGAAGCTACAGATGCAAAAGCGAAGATTTGAAGTCCTACTTGTGCATACCCAAACTCAATGAATATTTTTTTTACATGTAAAATGTAAAAATTATGATGGTTTATGGTATAAATAGAATTTTAATTCATGAATGCCGATGAAATTACTAAGCATAAATAAAGCGATATTTATAACGCTTGCTTTGGGTAAATTAGACAACAAAGACCTAACTAAAGCAACATTATAAGATTTCACAATTTAGCTATTTTTTTCTGAAAACGCATGGGGGAGGGGGACGTATTATAGAATTAATTATATGCATAACGTACAATTTTTGAGTTGTATTTTGGGGCATTTTTCTTGCAATTTAATTTCATTATTTTCTTTTCCTTATGCGTTTGCTCTTACATTTTAAAATACTATTTGATTTTCAATTTGATTATTTTCCCACTAAAAAACCTTATTAATCTGTTAACTGGGTATGACGAAATATATCGTCATACATAAAAGCCTACAGCAATGGGCATGACGAAATTTTTCGTCATGGAAATTAATCGTAATATATTGAACGCATCACGTTCTACGTTGTTCTTATCTATTAAATCTTAGAGTGGTTATATATATATGCCATCATATTGTCAATGCGTCATGAATTTTCATGTTCTTGTAATCTGTAAATTGAGCACTATTAACGGGAAAACGGGCGCTGCATGATCTATACTTCAAACTGCCACAATTTGGAATTCATTTTAGTCTGTATTTCAGTATCTTATATGTTAGTAATAACTTTCTGATTTGAATATTCTTATTATGAATTTCAGTGTTTTATATATTTTTATTAGTAATAAATTTATGACTTAAATACTTTTTATTTTCTACAAAATATGGCTAAAAATCTAAAATATTTTATCAAAATAAGTAAAAATCATAAGTTAAAAACGACATTCTTTTATTATTTGAGGTGTGATATTACTTATCGTTGCGAAAAAAAAGTCCCCATTGTGAAACGAGTTGAGCAATAGCTAATTCCCCGGTTAACAGGTTAAACACTAGAGTTGCCCGCCACGGCTTTGCCCGTGGTAAAATTTTTACTGCTGTCGCTGTATCCATAATGCACGTATTGAAAAAACGAAACACATTAAGTATAATGCGAAACTGAAGTGCAAGTTTATCAGAAAAAAAATATATCCTTGTCCTCACAAAATTGCAATGTTTAAGCTCTAAAACAGCGAATACGAAAACGTTCTCGCTTGGCGAGATTTACCATGCTTAAGAGAGACTTTTTTTTTTTTCAGTAATTTTCGATTTAAACGAAATTCTAGTTTTAGCTAATGAACTTTTTAATTTACGTGACGATTTATTTTTAATAGTAGTTAGGATTTATTTTTACTTTTTGGAGAGCGTTTAAGGAAATAATTGTAAAGCCGAACATGTACCAAATAGGCAAGAAATTTACCATCATTGTTTTTATTTTGTCAGTACTTAAAATCTTACGAAACATTCAAAACGGCTCACATTTTTTATTTCTTTATTTAAAAACTTTGTTGGCCCTTCATTGCATTTAGATTGCTGTTTCTACGCGCACGCCAAATAAACCGTCAAAAAATTTTTTTCAACCGCCAAACCTGTAGCTGCGGTGGAGTTAATACGTAAATACAGTATTTTTTCTCGGTGATGCTCTTAAAAGTTTCAATAACTGAGATCTTTGGCAGGTACTTTTCTTACATGTTGGAAAAAGTACCTATATTCAAAAAAAAAAAAAAAAAATACTAAAACATTCATAAACTACTGATATTACTGAAACAAATGCTACAGATTGAGTGCATGAATTTAACGTCGTACATCATTTACAATAACTAATAGATTTCGTCAATTAAAAAAGCTTTAACTAAAAAGGCTTTTGGTTTTATTTAGATGTCATTACATCCGTAAGTTCATTTCTTTTTGCACTGAAAATCCTTGTAAGTCCGAAACACGCATGTATTTTTCTTTCTTTTGAAAATTTTGTGCTTAATCAATGTTTTTGTTTTTAGCAGATCAGTTTTTACAATTTCGAACAAAATAAGTAAATAAAATACCGACTTGTTACTAGCTACGTGAGAATTTACGCGATTTATAACATGCAAATTTAGCGTGTTGTTCTCACAGTCAAACAGCAGGAATAAAAATTTGGTGTACTGAATACCGTTTGATAATCAATAATTCTATTAGGTATAGTGTCGTTATTTAGATTCTGCACGTTTTCACGAGACATGTGCTTGAGAAAGCAATGCACGTGAAATATTGTATTTTCTTTTTTAAGTAAATATGTTTGTTTAATATTTTAAGTAAAGAGTAATCATTTTTGATACATTTTAAACAATTTCGCTTTGAAAATTCAACTTAAACTGCTACAAAGTTCAAGGGGGCCCCAACTCAAAGTCACGGGAGGTCACTGTGACCTCCTGAAAACTGCCTTATTCGGTAATTTTATCTGACGATTAGGGAAAATTTGAAGACAGTATTGGAATATTGCATTTTTTTAATATTTGTTTTGATAATTAAAAAAATTCCTATCACAAATTTTTGCATTGATGAAACTTCATAGATATCTTCTAATTAGAATCTAATATCCACACTGTAAAATATGAATGTTGTTTTTACTGTATAATACAGCTAATTTTATCGTAATAAATTGCAAAAATTGCTAATTTAACAGTAAAAAGCTGTAAAATTTCTACTTTTATAGTACTAAACAGTAAAATTGCTAAGTTTACAGTAATAAACTAAAATTGCTGTTTACAGTTTATTACCGTGCATTTTACAGTTTTAAACTGGAACCTCAGCTGCCAGTATTATACTGTTGCTTTTACAGTATAATACAGCTAAATTTTACGTCAATAAACTGTAAAATTTCTGACCTTTACAGTGAGAAACTAAAACTGCTAGTATTACAGTTTATTGCTGTGCATTTTAGTTTTAAATTGGAACCACGGCTGCCAGTATTGTACTGTAAAAACAATAGTTAATTTTTACACTGAATGTGTGTAAGCTCATATTTTATAATTTGGTGAATTCGGCACATTGAAACTTTCCGACCTTCCAAAAATTCAAGTTCGGGGCGCCCACTACAACCTTTCTTTTTTTCTCTTGATATTATTTTGCCTCACCGTCTCCGTTATCTCAAGCTTTCATGAAATATCATCATCCAACGTCTGATTCCTATCTCAAGACAAGATGTGACTTTTTTTTTTCATTTTTTACTCAGAAAGCTTTCTTTTTCCACGGTAAGTGTCTGGTGAGACGTGCCGGTTGGAACGTTTGTTCCAATGCTTTTTCACTCTTTATTGTTTGATTTTGTCCATTCATTGTCCTTGCGAAACGAAGAACAACTGAAGCTTTGTTTTGGGATTTCAGTCGTTACACAATGCGATCACGTAAATTCAGGGAATGTATGACACGCTTTTCCATATTTGTGTTTTAAAGAGCTGTCATTGAGCTATTTTGAATAAGATACGTCGAATCATTTTATTATTCAAAATTCTTCGAGTTCTCAGATGTCATGCTGTTTCGTGCAATGATATTTGAGTGTAAATTTGTTTTCAGATGTACGGCATATCTCCAGGGTCGCAACGATGGGAGGTCGTGAGAGGTCACTGTGACCTCCCTAAAATTTCCTTATTGGAGACATAATTGCAATATTGTACTTTTAATGCCCAAATGTTCCTTTTCATTAGATCTAGCATGTATACACTGCAAAAATAAAGTTGTTTTTACAGTATAATTCTGTCAGCAGAGGTTTCAGTTTAAAATTGTAAAATGTACAGTATTAAACTGTAAAATTAGAAACGTTACAGTTTATTACTGGAAAGCTGCAATTTTACAGTTTGTTACCACAAAATTAGCTGTATTATACTGTAAAAAACAACAGTATAATACTGGCAGCAGAGGTTCCAGTTTAAAACTATAAAATGCAGAGTAATAAACTGTAAAATTAGCAATTTTACAATTTATTACTGTAAAGCAACACTTTTACAATTTTTTAGTGTAAAACTAGCAATTTTACAGCTTATTATTCTAAAATTAGCAATTTATTAGTTTGTTACTATAAAATTATTGTATTATACTGTAAAAACAACATCTATTTTTTACAGTGTACCAGCATTTTATCAATCGGCAAAATTTGGAGTTCCATTCGGTAAAATGAAAATCCCCCAAACCCTACCAAGGTTTTTATTCGGGGCGACCTAGCATGTTTCATTTCAAACAGAAATACCTTTATTTTCGTAGCCGTGTGTCCTAGTTGCATACTTTCAATTGCAAATATGCTCAAAATAATGTGCAGAGTTAAGGTATTAAAAGTTTGAAGCGAAAAGGCAAATTTGAGGAAAAATACGAAACTTAATGTTTTATACTGCTCCAAGGTCCTCATAATTATATTTAGGAAAAACATCTTCATTGAAAAAATAATCCCAACACAAAACATTTGATACATTTGCCCCCAAAATTCAAGGGGATATCCGATTTCAAATTTGTATCCCTCAGAGAAGGGACGTTGCAGATGGTAAAATTGGAACGTAACCCCTTTTCAGAAAAAACAACATGATGTCGAATTACAGAAACGAAATATCTACCTTATTCACTGCTATTGAAAACATAAACGAGAGTCTCACACAACTATGCGTACAAACTAAGGGCGAGTCCAGAAATTTTTAAGGGAGGTGCGATTCGATTTTTACTACTTACTTTTCACTATGAAAACTGGTTAGCAAACATTGGTCAAAAATGTTTCGGATTTCCATTCAAAAACATTTCCGGGGAAGAGCCCCAAACCTTATCCCCCTAACATCATTAAAACTCATCTAAAACTCGTTTTTTACACTCCAATATCGAAAAATTACCGGTCGGGGCTACAAGGCAGGGACAATGGTTCCCATCGCCCCTCCCTTGTAGCCGTCCGTGGTAAAAACACACTTAAAAAGTTCGTAAAGTTTGAAAAAATACATTCCATGCACACACTTAATTTTGAACCCATGTTGGCTGGTGTTTTCCCTAAAAAGGTGTAATTGACTACGAGTGTAAAGTGGTAAAAATTCCATTAAGTTTCCTATCTCGGTAAGTATTGGTAGTACCAATGTCAATTTTTTTGCGGTGGTATTATTTTTCTATCGAAATTATCTCTCTGAATATAATTTTGAGGATCTAAGCGTTGAAAACATAGTCAGATTTCGTATATTTTAAACTAATTTCCTTTTTTTTTTCAAACTTTTAATATCTCAACTCTTGATCTTATTTTGACCATTTTGGCAACTGGGGGTATGCACATTGGACTAACGGTTGTGAAAATCGAGATCTTACATGTTAAACGCGGATACGTTGTACATTTGTGAAATCATACTCAATTACTCAATAACTGAAGTATATCACACCTAAAATGTTTTTTAGTCTTCATGGAATCTTTCCATTCTTACATCGTTTGTATTTTATTTTATTTCTTACTTTTTTACATAAAATATATTTTTTTATATCTTGCATGTCTTTATCACGATATTCATTTCTATATCACACGTAGATAAAAGTGCAAAGATAAGCTGCAATTGACAAACAGATTATGATGAGTTGGTGTTTTTGATAACAGGATCCCGCTTATCTGAGTACGATTTTGCAGACCGGTATTAAGTCCAAATGAAATTTCAAAAAATATCTGACTGCGAGAAATGAACTTTGCTTTCATAATTTTGTCCCGCTTCAGAGTTCAAAGAGTAAAACTTCGCATAGGAATTTGTTGATAAGCGATTTTTGTGACACAATGGAGCAATACCCAGTTTTTCGTTTTTTTTTTTTTTTTTTTTTTTCCAATTTGAAATCATTTCAAGCTATTTTGATTACTCCACGTGAGAACTAGTGTGAAGCAGGAGCGCCCCGATGGGAAGTCAAGAGAGGTCCCTATGACCTCCCAAAAATTTCCCTATTCGGCAAATTTTACTGACGATTAGGATTGCAACATTGAGATTATTTTTTTTAATTAAAAAAAAAGTTTCTTGAATTTTTTTTTAAAGAGGCCTAATGTTTTTTCTCATTAAATGTTGAGTATGTACGACATGTGCGCATGCTTGCACTTTATCATTCGGTAAAATTGTTACTTCATTCGGCAAATTGATAATTTCCCCCCTCCCAAAAATTTTAGTTCGGGGAGCATGGTGTGAAGTGGATGTATTTGTGTGTTACCATGGGGAGGGGGGGCAGGGGTCTCCAAGCAGGGGTCTCCAAGTCTGCTTCAGTTCGGGGAACAGATGTAAGGGTCATTCCATGTCAAGTGTACGAGTCGTCCCCACTCGACCCCCTCCGATTTTGATGAAATTTTTTTTGGATGTACATATAAGACTTGCATGAAACCATACCGAATTATAGCTCTATAAGACGTATGGTTTAGCCAATAAAAATTATGGAAAAAAGGCCTCTTTTTCGTGTCTTGAAAAAAATGACCAAATCGTCAAGTTTGTGCTTTTATTGCTCGCGACCTAAGACGATTATCATTCTCAAATTTGGTGATTCTGATCACTGTTTAGGGTAGAATAGCCTACTTGTACAACAAAAGCTCCATACACTGTAGATTTTTTGCAATTTGCTGCCAAAGTTGGTAAATAATCGTATTTTGGTAAATTTTGACCATACGTTATCAGCTTGTATCTGCTGAGAGAATGACTTTCTGAAGCTAATTCTTTCCTTGTTTATAGCCTGATAGTTCGTCCGAAAGGTGTGGAAGTGGCATCTCGATAGCTCAACTAATTGCTGAATTATGCGAGTTGAAATTCCAGTTAAATTTCTTTTTCCTCAATTTTGTCTCAATTTCAAAGGGCAATATCTCAAAAGGGTCATCTTGGACTTTAATTTTCTTTACATCATTGGAAAGAACACACTTTTCTTAACTAAAAAACGTTATTTTTATTTTTGAGACAAACTAGTTTCAAGGGTTATTGCAGGTCAAAAATGTGTACGTCATTCAACGTGAACTCAAAGAAAAAAAGACATAGACCTCAAAAGTTGATATCAATTTGTTCTATTAAAATTTACAGGAGCTATTGTACTTATGTTCTGATAGAAAAAACCTTTTTTAGATGTTTTTGAACTTTAGTTTATGTGTGCGCATGCGCATCCGTAAAAACTCAAGAAATGGCAAAAAATAAAGTTTCGTTTTTAACAAAAATAATTAACTTCTTATCGCTGCTATAAGAGCTTGAGTCTTTTCCTATGTGTTATTTTTAAGCTCTTGAAACAGAATTTCGGATGATATGTCACTTGGCAAGGTTGTGTTGTAGGTCATTAATGTTTCAAGGTCATAAAAAGCATTTTCCCATTTTTCATCAATTTTGTTTTGGGGCAAATGGCAATCACAGGCTGAATATCTAAACACATCCTCGGCAGTATAATGAATGGATTTTCAATTAATATTTATCATATTTTCAATTACTATTGTTATCATTTATTTACACGGTGGAAATAATTGCAATATTCAACTCTATCGAAAACTTTCGTTAGCGCATTTTAGAAAAATGGCTCTGCAGTCCTATTTTACATATTTTTTATCACGTAAACACCATATTAACTGTTTTATTTATTATTTATTTATTTTTTTGAAAAAGGAAACGATGTTTTTTATGAATTTAAAATATTAATGACACCTTGCCAAGTGACATATCATCCGAAATTCTGTTTCAAGAGCTTAAAAATAACACATAGGAAAAGACTCAAGCTCTTATAGCAGTGATAAGATAATTATTTTTGTTAAAAACGAAACTTTATTTTTTGCCATTTCTTGAGTTTTTACGGACGCGCACACAAAAACTAAAGTTCAAAAACATCTAAAAAAGGTTTTTTCTATCAGAACATAAGTACAATAGCTCAATTGATATCAACTTTTGAGGTCTATGTCTTTTTTTCTTTGATTTCACGTTGAATGACGTACACCTTTTTGACCTGCAATAACCCTTGAAACTGGTTTGTCTCAAAAATAAAAATAACGTTTTTTAGTTAAGAAAAGTGTGTTCTTTCCAATGATGTAAAGAAAATTAAAATCCAAGATGACCCTTTTGAGATATTGCCCTTTGAAATTGAGACAAAATTGAGAAAAAAGAATTTTAACTGGAATTTCAACTCGCATAATTCAGCAATTATTTGAGCTATCGAGATGCCACTTGCACACCTTTCGGAGGAACTATCAGGCTATAAATGAGGAAAGAATTAGCTTCAGAAAGTCATTCTCTCAGCAGATACAAGCTGATAACGTATGATCAAAATTTACCAAAATACGATTTTTTACCAACTTTGGCAGCAAATTGCAAAAAATCTACAGTGTATGGAGCTTTTGTTGCACAAGTAGACTATTCTACCATAAACAGTGATCAGAATCACCAAATTTGAGAATGATAATCGTCTTAGGTCGCGAGCAATAAAAGCACAAACTTGACGATTTGGTCATTTTTTCAAGACACGAAAAAGAGGCCTTTTTTCCATAATTTTTATTGGCTAAACTATAAGGCTTATAGAGGTATAATTTGGTATGGTTTCATGTAAGTCTTATATGTACATCCAAAACAAATTTCATCAAAATCGGAGGGGGTCGAGTGGGGATTTTTTCGAAATTTGGGACACTTGACATGGAATGACCCGTAAGTCACTTGGTTCTCTGTCGGAACTTTATGGTGGATGTTCAAAAATGTCCCATTGAATGCATGAAATTGCTGGAGGAACCGTTTTTGTTACACGAGCACTATGATGACGGGCATTGCCATGCCCCCTGCTTGGGGGCATGGCAATAACCATCAATCCAGCTTGGGGAGACCCCTGTTTGGGGGTCTGAAAAGGTATCGGACTTCCAAAGTGGTGTAGAACCCAAAGACACAGTCACGACTCACTTCCAATCATTGGCGGCAACATTCTACGAGGAGACTATTATAAAGCTTGTTCACAGATATAACAAATGCTTCAATCATCAAGGTGATTATGTAGAGAATTGTAAAGAATTGTACCTTACTTTTGACAGTAAAATATTTTTTTATTTGAATCCGTTTATTTTTATAGCCTAACTGAGGTTGAAAAAAAAAAAAAAAACAACCCTCGTATGTTATAAAGAAAAGTAATTATTGTAACAATTGTACTAAAGTAACTTAACATTAGAAAAAATCGTAAAAATGAGAAAATATTTCCAAAATGCACGTTAAAAATGGCATATAAGATATTATTATTATTATGGGAATTTTTATTATAATTATTATATCTTTCTTTCTTTTTCTTTCTCTCACTTTTTTTCTAAGGATTTTTTTTTTTTTTTTTTGCTATCGTTTTTGAGCGAAAATCTTCTAGAATTCATTTTTTACTGAATTTGATAATTTGAGTAAAAATGGTGGACTTTATTCTAAAGATATAGGTTTGAAGAAAAGAAGCATTTCTGTGTATTTTTAAAATAAACGGTGTTCTCACATGTTTTCATAAGTTTCAATTCTAAAGCTTTTCTTATTGCGAGACATATTCAAAATAGTTTTTTCCAAATGGAATGCTTTAAATTTAATTCTGCTGTTTTTGTTCCATAGCGCCATCCGTACTCACTTAGGAGATTTTTTTTTTCTTCTTTTTCTTTGTTAATTCAAAAATATATACATTTGTAACAGACATGTTGTCTTTATTACATTTCCGAGATTTTTTTTTTTTTTTACTGTACTGTTGTTAATTATCATTGAACAAAATAAATGACAAAAAATAAAATATTAATGGGAATTACATTTAAAAGAAATTTAAAAAATAAATAATCCTAGATATAGTTTAAAAAACTAAAAAATACGCTTTTAGAGTAAATCAAACTAAAAAGAAGTTTCAAAACTATTGAATATCCGCTTAGTTTACCTGCACTTATGATGCATCTTCACGTAATATAGTTTAGCTTTTAGTAATAATAATAGTATTAAATATATTACTTTTATATTTGTAAAGAACGTGAATTTTATATTTTATTCAGAGTTACATACATACATACAAACAAACCCACAAGTGAAACTAATAAAAGCGTATTAAAAATATAAAATAATCTCAATAATTCCATATTATGTCGAATTTGCATAGGGAAAAATGTCCGAATAAGCAAATTTTTGGGAAATTACAGTAGCCCTCTGTCAGAGTGCCCCTTGCACACCATTGTACCCATTGAAAACGAACTTTTTCTCAGTTACACCTTAGCAATACTATTGAGCAACACCATATCATGAAAAACGATCCTTTTTTTCTTTTCCAAAATTTACATCTGTTAACTGGATGTCATAGTCCGTAAAACTTGCATAACAGATTAAAGTCCAGTTACCACTCGTTCGAACCATGGGAGCAAACGTTGTGCAGAAGATAAAAGGAAAGAAAGGAATGAGGCGATCCGTGGAAAACTTACTACACATTCACCTGATGACAGATGAAGAAAAAAAAAAGTCTTATTTTGATAAAAGAACGAAGGAAAATGATACGTCCCTGACAAGGACTTCAAAATTTCTTTGTTTCTTTTTTTCTTCTTTCTATCCTTTCTTTCTTCCTTCTTTTTTTTTTGCTTTGGTTTCTCTTTCTCTCTCTCTCTCTCTCTTTCGTTTATTTATGTGAAAAGATTTTTCAAATTGAAGTTAATTGCTTCAGGAAATAACTATATTATAACAAGGAGTTTGATAGGACAAGAACCTGCTATTACGACGTTTCGTTACCTTCCATTTCAAGTAATACTTATTTTTTTTTATTTTGTTTAAAAAATAATTTTTATCCAAAACTGATTTTTTGACTCTGCTCAAATTTGAATCCTTCTTGAAAGTGATATTTGTAAAAAAAAAAAAAAATCCCACTATAAATCAGTTTCCCAAAGTGTGGTCCGCAAACCCCAGGGGTCCGCAATCTCATGCCAGTGGGTACGTGGCTGCTATCCTTCGAAAACGTAAAAAATATTTCAAATGGAAGGCGGAGTTACAGTATTTTTATTCAAAACGAAAACATATTCAAAGGGAATAAAATAGTTTTTGTTTACGTTCACACAGTGAGCAGTAAACTCCCAGGAGAAAAAATCCAGGAGTCTGAGTTGACCATTTTCCCTCTGAATTTGTAGCTCTGTCATGGCTGCGGCGTATGAGTTGGAGTCGGATTTTAAGTAAAGGAGATGGAGTCGGTTATTTTTCCTCCTACTCGGTTGTGTTGTTGTTGTTATTTATCTTTTTTAAAGATACGACATAAATCAGATCAACTCCAGTAGGCTGTTGACGGTCAAAAAATGTGTGAAAAGTAATGGATTAGATGTTAAGTCCACCTTAGAAAGCCATACGCGTTCCAGAATATGCTCAGGAGTGGCTAGATGTTGACAGCATTTTTTACAGGTGAGACCTGAGGTACCCTGGTTGAAATTAGTATCGATGTATCGTAATTTTGCACAATTATCAATTATATCAAATGCGCTCCCAGCTGCTGCGCACTTGAATCTTAAAGTGATGATAATAACTTCCAGGGACGGACCAGGCTTTACTGGACTGCAAGGCGTCTAATGACTGCCATGTTACAGACTGCAATGTCGGGCGTTGGACGAAGGTTTCCTAAATTTTCGTTCGATTAGTTCAGCGTATAGGACACTAGGAAAGCAACAAAAGACACCAAAATCACGTCACTTACGGGTAAACGCATGTGTAAATTCAATCATGGAGGTGGGTTTGGAAAATTCAGTGCTTAATTTTCCCAAACCTCCCTTGATCCCTCGAATGATGAACCTGCCTGACGGCAATGAATAAAGGACATAAAATTAGCAATATTATAAAATATTTCTGAAAAAAAAAATTGAACCGACTTCAGAACTTCACTCGGTAAGTGCTCTAAAAAGTAAAAAATAATTTAATTTTTGAACACCATCGATACTACATTTAAACATAAAATTTTGAAGTCGGCGCAAAAACACTAAATAGAATCATACGAAACTATAATTCAACTATAAATATAGATTTCAATGAATCCAGGTTCTTTAATCGCATTCGCATGCACTACATCGACTGTTATAAATTTATGTAATGGTACAAATATTCAGCTCTTAATTTTCAATGGTTTCTCTGGAAAATGTTGACAAAATATAGTTAAACATCATTTAAACTATACTGCCGTGTTAAGCATAAAGTCGTATTCAGGGACGTCATTTTAATTTTTTCCGGGGGGGAGGGGGCAAAGGGTAAAACCACAATATAATTTCACCAGAAAACAACAAAAACCACGCCCACTTATATGTAAATACATTGATTTCTCAAAGTTAGGGGGGGGGCAATTGACCCCTCCTAAATGACGGGCCTGGTCGCTTTTACTTTTTTACAAAATTGAGTTATTGACACCAGGTGGTTCTTTGTCACTTATTTTACCTACTAGTGGATATGCCCGGCTTCACGCGGGCTGAAATGCAACATTCAAAATCTAAGAAGGTTTTTTTTTTTTTTTTTTGTAACAACAATGAAATAGGTGAGCCTTAAATTGATAATTCATTGTTAATCGTAATCTTTACTGGAAAATACTCATATTCAAATGTGTTAAATTATATTCATTTGTATGCTAAAAGGCTTATCTCTATTTCTCTACCTATTCAAAATTGAAAGAAAATGGCCATTTTGAGTCAAAAAAAATTAGTTTTGAGCTTTTCGGATGTTTTTGAAATTTCAAAACCCAGCCTATATGAATTCTAGTGCATCGAGAAACCTCTGTGCCAAGTTTGATGAAAATCCGACGAAAACTGAATTTGTATTAGGAACAAACATATATATATACACACATCCATTTTCTATATACAGGGTGTCCACTCCAATCGTGGACCAATAGCTAATTTCTAAACCGTTAGAGATAAGCATATAGTTTATTTGGGAAAAAATCTCCAAATTATGAAAGGATTTTTGTGTCTATTCAATGTTTTTCAAAAAATCAAATTTTGAAAGAGTTACGAAATTTAAATTTTTATACAGCCCCCCAGTCCTATCAATTATATTTAGTAAAACATTCTTGACACTGTAACGTTTAAAACTAAAAAAAAATCACTCTTCTACGACAAAAATTGACCGAGTTATGACGTTTTGAAAAATCAAGATTTTGAAGGATTTCGCATACGGTCCCTTAAGCGAGATCTCGATGACGTCATGAAACAATGCAAAATCTTGATTTTTCAAAACGTCATAACTCGGTCAATTTTTGTGGTGGAAGAGTGATTTTTTTTTAGTTTTAAACGTTACAGTGTCAAGAATGTTTTACTAAATATAATTGATAGGACTGGGGGGCTGTATAAAAATTTAAATTTCGTAACTCTTTCAAAATTTGATTTTTTGAAAAACATTGAATAGACCCAAAATTCTTTTCATAATTTGGAGATTTTTTCCCTAATAAACTATATGCTTAGCTCTAACGGTTTAGAAATTAGCTATTGGTCCACGATTGGAGTGGACACCCTGTATATAAAGATGACGGTGTTTGTTTGTTTGTTTGTTTGTTCGTTTGTACGTTTGTAACCGCTGGCCAGAAGCCCCCACAGCACCTACAGACCTGAAACTTGGCTCAAAAATTCGAACGTATCCCAGTAAGATGCACCTCAAAAGCCAAATTTTTAATTTCGAATTAGTTATTTTTAAATTAATTAATTAGTCTCATTTTTTGGTGTATCCGCCATAATTGAGAGGGAAAACCTTCCCTCACCCCAAAACATTATATATCGCTGGAAAGGGTTTTTTTTTCTGAAAAAGAAAAGTTTTAGCACGTTTCTGTCCGTTAATTAGGACAGGAGATATTAATTAATCAAATTTAGTCAATTTTAAAGACTTAACTATGCACGCACTACTGAAACACTAGGTCCATTTTCCTGATCAGCTGCTCTTTTGTCCCTGAAGTTACTTTGTGGTTTAAACTTGCGTATAGATTTAAGCCTTGAAAATTTATTCAATTTGATTAATTAATATCTCCTGTTACTTACTTAACTTTCTGTCTCTTATATTTATTTGGCGAATTGATTTAAACTTTAACATGACTTTAAGTGGAATTTAAAAGGTTGTGGAGCACATTTGAACTAAAGGATATAATAATTTTTCTTCAGGGGGGGTTAAAGTAAACTTAAATTTATTAAGTTGACTTCCCTTAAAATTCGGTGTTACCGAAAATGTCACAATGGAACTATTATTGTTAAAAAAAATAGTGATGGCTATTCAGTCACTCATCGTATTTGGCGTCGTAAAGTTTGGCCACAATCGAGAAATTTACTAAACTTCCCAGCCAGTGAAACACTACTTTCTCCAAATCAAAGAAAAAGAAAATCCTCTGGTAAGGAACAGCAGTTGTTCGCAGTCTAAAGAGTATTTTATTGCATGTTTAAAACATGTGTTTAATGCCGCCATCACTAAATTTTTAACAATAATAGTTCCATTCTGACATTTTCGGTAACACCTCTATTCAGTTACCCTTCGTATTTGGCGTCGTAAAGTTTGGCAACAATCGAGAAATTTACCAAACTTCCCAGCCAGTGAAATCTTGTTTATTTGAGGGTCACTGTTAGATTGTAATCACTTCAAAGAGTTGGCACGAAAGCCACTGTATTTCTTGCCTTTTAATACTCACATTAAAATCATGGAAGAATGGTTGTGGCTGAGCTACCTGACACAATCGGTTCCCTGTGTTAATAAATTTAGATTTGGCGACCAATTTTACATTGAAATTACGGTTAAATCGGTGAATTATATTAAATTTCAAGGGCAATATTGCTGTGTTCGTTGAGAGTTTTCGAAAATCTTGGCACTACAGTTGTGTCAAAAGTTCCATTGAAACGTAAAAATTTCGCTAAAAATAAATAAGTTCGTCACACACACACACACACACACACGCGAAAAGAAGAAAAGTCTTAAGAGCGAGTTAAACTTTATTTAGTTAACTTCCTTTACATTTATTGCACGGGCATCGCCGTGCGGGTACTGCTAGTTATATATATAGACTAGTGGATATGCCCGGCGTCGCGCGTGTTAAAATGCCACATGCAAAATCCACGAAGGTATTTTTTTTGTAACAACAATGACATAGGTGAGCCTTGAATTGATAATTCGTTGTTAATCGTAATCTTAGTTGGAAACTACTCCTATTTAAATGTGTTAAATTTTAATCAATTTGTATTCTTAAAGGCTTATCTATATCACTCTATCCTTTCAAAATTGAAAGAAAATGGCTATTTTGAGACAAAAAATTTGAATTTTGAGCTTTTTGGATTTTTTTTATTATTATTATTATTATTATTTCAAAACCCCGCCTATGTGAATTCTAGTGCATTAAGGAACCTCTATGCAAAGTTTGATGAAAATCCGACGAAAACTTGATTTGTATAAGGAACAAACATATATACGCACATCCATTTTTATAGATATAGATATACAAATTTTTATGGTCATTTGAGAACAGGAAATATTCGTGAAAAAATTCTGAAAAAGTATCTCCTGAATTAAGTACATGGAGGCTCAAAATTTTAAACAGCAATATCAGCTTGAGATCGTATGCAAATACCACTTTTGCGCTTAGCACGGCAGTATAGTTTTTTCACCGACTTCAAAACTTATGTTTAAATGTATAGTATCGATGGTGTTCAAAGAATAAAATTATTTTTTACTTTTTAGAGCACTTGCTGAGTGAAGTTCCGAAGTCGGTTTATTATTATTATTTTTTTTTTTTCAAAAATATTTTTATTTTATCCTTTTTAGTGTAAATGTGCTTCTGAAATAAGGTTCTGTTTTCGTTACGAAACGTCAACCAATTTATTTTTTTTTCTTTTTCACCTTTTTTTTTTTTTTCCTCCATTGAAGTTCAAAACCAGTTACAGCTTCATGGCACTTCTTCAGCCTTCTCGCCAGGTTGTACTAAACTTCAGCTTATTTTGACAATGGATAGCTAAATGCTTTTAAAATAGAGATTGATACAACTAATTTGAAATTCTCTTTGGAAACTTCGATAAACGTTACAAGAGTTTTACATAAAAAGAAACTAAGAAAAAAATGAGGTTATGTGGTTGAAATTCTAATGAAGGTTTCAAAGTTTATCGCCTCAACACCACGTGTACCACACGGTCACACATGGATGGAAATCAACTGTTTTGTGGGTTCGCCTCATTATTTATAGACCAACAATACGATAAAATACACTTTGCGCTATGCCTCATGCTAAGTAATAGCTTTATTTGAATTTTTAACCAGTTTTACATGGATGAAAAATCCATTATCGGATTAAACACAATTAGCTCCCTGTGGTTTAGAGACTTAAAACAGACCATGTTTCTTTCCTGTTGGAATTGAATAAAATAGTCACGCCCCCTATGGAACTTGTAACCCTTCCATTTACTGGGAATCATTTTGACACATTTCCTGTCTTGTCAACGATTTACTGCACATAAATAAGCTTGTAGTGAAATGTTAGGTAGGAAGATGCAATCATGCGATAAAGGAGCGCGTATAACGTTACAGTGTAAACTTAGGACATAAGAGGATGTTTAGTAGTACACCAGTGCCATCCATAAGATATGAATCTTTCATATTTTGAAAGAAATGAGTATACGAAATGAGTATAATGTTTCAGTTGCTTAACATTAAAGCAGCGCTTTTTACTGTAATTGAAGTAGTCGCTGCAATTTTCTTTTGAAAAAATGCATTTGGATATATGGTTTTATTTCTTCGTCTTTGTAAGAGGCAGGCATGATACCCTCATTTACTCATAAAAAATTTTGAAACATAGAAATTATGGAGATAAGTACCGCAATGTTTTGCATGCAAACATATGTTTTGTGAGTGTCTAGGATTAGTTTTTGGCAAGAAAAAACACAAAAACTCCATTAGTTAAAACATACATGTCACACTTTCTTCTTTCGATTTACTAATTTCATGCCTCAGACGGCTTTAAAATGTTCATTTTAGATTGAACCCTTTGAGGACCGTAAGTTTTGCAGTAGAATAATTTTTGGCGACTGCAAGCTGTTGCGTTGGTCGCCAAACTGGCAACCGACTTTTTTTCTGAACAAAAAAGAAAAGAAAATTTCCATTAGCATCGTCATGGGCGGCCAGTGTTAACTAGGAGAGAAAATCGACCCATCAGCTGTACAAAACCATAATTTTAATTTTAATCTAGAAAATGCAATGAAACTTTGTTGAAAAAATAGTAAAAGATGACCAAATTAATGATTAATCAGCAAATTAAATAAATGTTTTTTTTAAACTTCAAGTATGCAGCAGGGTTCGTTTAGTTTTTGTTTTATTTGCATAATACCTTATTATTTGGATTTTAAAATAAATAATTTCCTTTTTCAGAAAAGGTAAGTAAGTTTATTTTAAAAACATTTTTCTTAGATATATGCAAGTACATAGTTGTAATATTACTATATGCAGAATGAAGTGAAGTGAGATTACAGTTTTGGATCTTTTGGCTCAAAGTGGCCACTAACTTTTTTGAATTTACTGGTCACTGGCCACTGTCAAAGTTTTTTTAGTCTCAAGCTTTACCAGCCGGGATTCAAACCCGGAACCACACAATCCGAGTTGGACTTCTCTGACCACTAGACAAGGTGGTGAGTTCCCTAAAGTATCATTATGAAGGAAGAAAATAAACGAGGGACTTTTACAGTACCCACGAGACGCAAGGTGTACTCATGTCTTTCTAATGGACAAACTAGCAGTCAAATTCTTGCTCAATGCCCTTCACCGATAGTAATAGGTACCAAATGAAAGAATAATATTCAGGTTCAGGGAATGTACTAGAGCAGCAAATGGTTAGTAGCCAATGAGCAGCCCGGTTTTAATCAAAGAAATATGCTGTACAGTGATGTACTCATCAAAAAAGTCGAAGAAAATTTGATAGTGAAGGATTTTCCTAATAGAAGAAACGATAAAACGCGCCAAGCAGGAAAAAGGATTAATTGAAACCTTCTGAAGAGTACCAAGCGGAGAATATATGTGAGCGATTCCATACCAAATCACGGAAGAAAAAAAAAAAGTTGGTCACACGACCGACTCGGATTTTTTTTTAATTTGGTACACAGATTGATGGTATAGAGGTATGAAAAAACCCAAAAGGAAAGTTACCTGCTCCACTTATTTTCTGAGATACATGCCCTCAAAGTTTGTCCGCCACGTCAAAATACTAAAAAAGTGATGTTATTTAATCATTTTTTATAAAAAATCGTACTCATGCAAAATAAAAGTGTTAGATATCTATGGAAACTAGTTACTCCAGGCATTCTGAAAAAAAATACTAGAACGTTCATAATAAAAATTGCCAAGGTACAGGGCTCTTTGAAGTTGTCACCACAAAAACTTGATTTTGCAGATTTTGCTAAGATTCAGGCATTTATTACAAAAAAAGGCAAACAAATCCAAAGGTTTTCTCACTTTCTGGTAGTGTACAGGTCCTCCCTGTAAATTGCTATGCAATAAATTTTTTGGGTTTCTCACTCCTTCTTGGAAATATTTTAACTTAAAGATAAGCCGTAAGGCAAAAAATGCGTTTTTGGCCATCTTGGCAGCCATTTTTCTCATAAAGGGGGAGCAGTAGAAACTTTAATTTTTTTTTAAAACAAGCCACTGATATGTTAGCTATTCACAGGAAAAGAGTTTACTTTTGATTATTTCTCCCATTAAGAGATATCCTGCTGACAGTATATGCATGTTTTTCGCGACAACCATATGCTTTTGTTCCCCCTCTCATGGACTTAAAATTAATTAAACCAAAAAATAATGATATATTTATTATTAGCTGTATTATCTACCCAATATGTCATGAAATTTAATTTATTAAATCATTGAACAATAAATTAGATATATGATGAAAACAAGAAAAAGTATTTCTCTGATGCCTGAGCATTATGCATTCATAATTATAAAGCACTAAATACTTTCTTGAGAAATTAATTAACATAAATGAGCTCTATATATTTATATTATAAGCAATACCCAATCTTGTGATTGGGATACTCCTGTTTTTAATTGAAGAATTTCTTGAATATCACATGAATATCAGGAAAATAAATGAGGTCTTTTTGTTTGATGTAGGATACTTTATGACAAATTTCATTTGATGGGCTACTAACTGAGCATGGTGATAAAGAGCTATTAATTTCAGCATCGAATTCCATTTTACCTTATTAGCAGTTAAATATTTACAAAATAATTAAATAAATAATTTAATATAAAGCCATGCTTGAAGAATTAAAATTAGTGCAACTAATTTATTCCCATACTGATCTTTACAAAATTGACATGCGTTGAGCACTGATAAGAACTGACAAGAAAAAGTTTACTCACTAAAATATTAGTTAACAGATACTATAAACCATACATTATATTTTCCACAAAATAATACTGCAACAAAGAACAAGGGTATCCTCCTGTTTATAGCCATCAATCAGGAACACCCAATCACAAGATTGGGTATTGCCTATGAGATAAATATTCGAAGCTCCTTTATTTTAATTGATTTTTCAAGAAATTCTTTAGTACCTATCCCTTTATACTGTTGTTCTTTGTTGCAGTATTATTTTGTAGAAAATAGAATGTACGCTTTATAGTATCTGTGAACTAGTATTTTAGTGAGTAAACTTATTCTTGTCAGTTCTTATCAGTGCTCAACACATGTCAGTTTTGTAAAGATCAGTATGGGAATAAATTAGTTGCACTAATTTTAATTCTTCAAGCATGGCTTTAATATTAAATTACACTAGTCGAAATTATTTTACACTAGTCGACACATTAAATTACACTAGTCGACAAATTTTCACTTTTTTTCCCTAACAAAGATGAAATTAACTGTTTTTAACTAATTTTGCAGTGTAGAATTCAAAAATAATAGGGTGAGTTCTGGTAAGTGCGTACCCTTTTTTTCAAAGTTCATGTTCTCAAGGATGCTGCTCTGTTGAAAAATCTTGTACACTCACAATTTTTTTTTAGTTTTCTTTCCAGATCCTTTACTAAGATTTTCAAGCATATAATATGTCAAATAAACCATAAGCATAGGTTTTGTGACCTGGTTTATAACACCTATTCTAAGGTACGCACTTTCCCTACCTAGCGGGGTAAGTGCGTCCACCTTAAATTATGTGAATATGAACAGGAAAAAACTTCTGGCACATATTAAATATGTTAGGTAGTTGCCTTGGGATAATTCCTAATACTAGAGATCAGCACTTGCTTGCATGAATGAAACACAATCAGTGATATCCCACGTGTCTTAAAAACAACTGTGATTTGAAGATTGAGAGTGTTGTGTTTGTGATTCTTCCTCTGTCCTTTTAATAAGACCAAGTGAGCAAATGTAAGTTTTTTTTTTATTTAGTAATAATCACTTATAGTCTAAATAGTTTATTTTAGTTTAATACATTAATCAGTCTGTGTTTAAGCCAGGGTTCGCACTTACCCCTTCTTAAATGTAAGATGAGACATGTGCGTCCAATAGCGTTGTTGTAAGTGCGTACCCCTGTGATTTTCTTTACTTCTATTTATATAGTAGATCGTTAGGTGACCTGAGTAAACAATTCGTTTTTTTCCGAATAAATACGGTTTTAAAATATTTTTCTTATTAGAATTAGCAGCAGTAAGAAAAAACACAAAATAAAGAGCAAAAAAAAAAAAAAAAGAAAATAATTGATCATGTACAATACTTGTACTTTTTTTTCTTGTACATTGAAATAGTTTTTCACAAGGTGTTCTTAATTTTCTTAAATGTAATTTAATTATTACTCCACCTCCGTTTTTTGAATCAGTTGGTTCCTCAGTGTTTCACTTAATTTCATTGCTTCAT